>JAHIAM010006983.1:0-26875 GCA_021605205.1 Aegilops longissima
TGGCCCGGGCCCCCCATCCATATCGGCCCAAACCTATCCCCTCTCTCCCTCGCCCTCGCCCTCGCCCTCGATCCCTTCCCTCTCCTCTCCAGCGCGCTGCCCTGCCTCTCGCGCCGCCCGATGCCGCCTCGGCGCGCCCGCGCCGCCTCAGCGCCGCCCGTCGTCCTCGTCTCCGCCCAGCCTTGCGCGCCCCCTCTCCTCTCCAGCGCGCCCGCCCGCCCGTCGTCCTCGTCTCCTCGGTGCCCCTCTCCCGCCCTGTGCGATGGCCCAGGCGCGCCCGTCAACACCACCGTCGCGGCACCACCACCACCCGTACCTGGTCGCACCACCACCCGGACCTCGTCGCCCCACCTCGTCGCACCGTCCACACCACCGCCCGGTGGCTCCCCTCCTCCTCTCCCCTCCTCTCCCCTCTCCATATAAATCGGTAATGCAGAGGACACCCAAATTATCAACACATTAACTGCGATGGTTTCTGATTTGAGCTGTCAAACAATTACTAATTTTCTGTCATCACGAGACAACGCTGTTTTGTTAGTTAAAGTGAGGCTCTCTGGTTGTGTTGAAAGAACAAGGCGAAAACCACTACCCAAAATAAGAAACTGATGTTGTAGGCTAGAATAACTAATGTTGAATCATGAGGATGTTCTCACTCCCATTTGGTGAAGTTGTGTAACATGTCTTGGTGAAGTTCAGGTCAAGTGCGCCTCATATTCACCTAAGTCACACCTGTGACTGCCCTTGTGATCTTCAACGGCCTTTAGAACTGTTGTAATTTCACTTGATCTAGCTGCAATCAGATGAGCAGTTCATCTTAGCATTTTGAATTTTTAACATGTAAAGTAGCTAGCAGTTAATGTTTGCAAAGTAGATAGCAGTCATTAGACATGTCTTTTTTTACCTATCAGCAAAACTCATATATCAAAGTAGCAAAGTACATTGGACATATATGCCCTTATGGACTAAATTTCTGTACAATAGGACTGTTGGAATTTCCGTGATCTATTTGCAATCGGAGGAACAATTGATGTTAGCATTATTACGATGTAGCAGCAAATTCAGTCTACAAGTATTTGCTAATAACCTGAGTCTAGTTTCCATATAAATCGGTGTCGTCTGGTTAGTATAGTGTTCTATCTCTAGTCTACCATAATTTGTTCAAGACTAAAAGATTATGTTGTGTATCATCTATCATGTAGCGTGAAATTGACCCATTTGAGCTAGGAGAGTTACTTGAATGAGCTCATAAACAAGCAGGTCAACACATGAACATCGTTATCAAGGCGAAAAAGTTTTATGGTGTCCATGATATGATGCTTGATCTAATATATTACTGCGTGAAAGCCATGGGAATGTTACATGCGCCCGGATTGATCGCCGGTGTACGCGATTATTAATAAATCGTAGCCATGTCTTTTGCTAGCGTGTTGCACTTTGCCATGTCATCATCTGCATTTCATATCATGTCGTCATGTGCATTGCATTTGCATACGTGTTAAATCTCATGCATCCGAGCATTTTCCCGTTGTCCGTTTTCAATCCGGCACTCCTGTGTCTCCGGCCCCTTCCTCTTTTAGGTATGCGGATGTTAAACTTTCTCGGAATAGATCGAGGTTTGTCAAGCAGCCTTGGTATAGCACGGTGAACCGCTGTCGAGTTTCGGGTCATTTGGAGGTCGTTTGATACTCAGCAGTTAGCAGGTAACATAAGCCTCTTTCTCTTTGCAGCCCAACACCCCTTTCAAAGTGGCCCAAAACCACCAAACTCCTCTCCATGCTGTCGGTCGTTCGATCCGATCGCGTGGCAACCGCACCTCATTTGGAGCTTCCTAGCTCCTCCTATCTATAAATAGGTGATCCCCGAAATTGGGTCTAACTCCCCGAAACCCTAGCTTCTTCTCCTCCCGTCATCGGACATGTCCGCGTCGCGCGGACATCCAGCCGCCTGCAGTGAATCTGCCCCGCCTCGTGGCCCGGCCACGCGCGCCGCCCGCCGCCCGGCCCAATATGCGACCCTATCCAAAAGGAACTCGAAGGTCCCACCAAGGATAGACCCGCATATTGAAACGCTTTTGCAAGGTGGATATCATTACATCAACATTACATAATACAGAGGGATACATACATAAGGCATACAATGCCACAAGAATACATCAACATTATATACAAGATCAACATCCGTCTACGGATGAAACATAAACAGAAACTCAAACGACATCCACCCTGCTAGCCCAGGCTGCCGACCTGGAACCTATCCCCTGATCGAAGAAGAAGAAGAAGAAGAACTCCAACACAAGCAAACATCGCTCTCGCGTCAAGATCATCGCAAACCTGTACCTGCAACTGGTGGTGTAGTAATCTGTGAGCCACGAGGACTCAGCAATCCCATTACCATGGGTATCAAGACTAGCAAAGCTTAATGGGAAAAGAAAGGGGTAATGTGGTGAGGTTGCAGCAGCGACTAAGCATATATGGTGGCTAACATACGCAAATGAGAGCGAGAAGGGAAACAAAGGAACGGTCGTCAACTAGTAATGATCAAGAAGTGATCCTGAACTCCTACCTACGTCAGACATAACCCAGAAACCGTGTTCTCCTTTCGATCAACCCGAAAAGAGACACTCGAGGTTACGCTTACGGTTGGTGTATTTTAATTGAGATCCACCGGGTTTTCTACAATCGGACATTAACAAATTCCCATCGCCACATAACCGCGGGCACGGCTTTGAAAGTTCAAACCCTGCAGGGTGTCCCAACAGCCCATGATAAGCTCTCGCGATCAACGAAGGATATTCCTTCTCCCGGAAGACCCGATCAATCTCGGAATCCGGCTACAAGACATTTCACAGCAATAAAACAAGACCAGCAAAGCCGCCCGGATGTGCCGACAAATCTGATAGAAGTCGCACGTACCTCGGTCTCGGGGCACACCGGATAAGTCAGCCACGAGTAAAACCAGCCCTCGAGTTGCCCGTGGTGGCCCCATGATCTTTCGGTTCGGACCAACACTCGAAGGAGCACTGGCCGGGGGCTAAAATAAAGATGACCCTCGGGCTCCGAAACCCAAGGAAAAAGGGCATAGGTGAGGCAAATGGTAAAACCAATGTTGGGCCTTCTTTGGAAAAGTCTTATTCAAAGCGAACTGTCAAGGGGTCCCATAAATCACCCGACTGCGTTAGGGACGCAAAATCCGGGAACATAACACCGATATGGCGGAAACTAGAGGCGGCAAGAGTGGAACAAAACACCAGGCATGAGGCCGAGCCTTCCACCCTTTACCAAGTATATAGATGCATTAATTAAATAAGATATATTGTGATATCCCAACAAGTAAACATGTTCCAACAAGGAACAACATCTCCATGTTCAACAAGGAACAAACTTCATCTTCACCTGCAACTAGCAGCGCTATAAGAGGGCTGAGCAAAGCGGTAACATAGCCAAACAACGGTTTGCTAGGAAGGGTGCAAAAGGTTAGAGGCTGACATGGCAATTTGGGATGGCTTGATAAGCAGGTAATAGGTAGCGCAGCATAGCGATAGAAACGAAGCAACTAGCATAGCAATGATAGTAGTGAGATCCAGGTAGCGGTCATCTTGCCTGAAATCCCGCAAGGAAGAAGAACGAGTCCATGAAGAAGGCGAGCGGATGAAGCCGAACCAAGCGTGATTTAAGCGAATCCTCACGATCATAGCAAGCAGAACTAACAAGAAGAAGCACACAACATAGTAAACACACCACACATGAACAAGACATGATGCACAAACAAGCATGATGCATGACAAGACTACATGAAGCTACTCATGGCAAGAGATGATGCAAACAAGAGCAACACATCAAGGCAAGTTTAAATGAGGCCGGGAACAACACATAACAATTCCGGTAAGTCCTCATATGCAAATTTCGAAATTGTTCCAGATCTGAATAAACCTTAAGTTCAAGTTGTTAAACAGCAAGTTAAGATGCACCACGATGATCTACACGAAATTCTAGTCAAGTTACATATAAAGTTCATTAGATTCGGAGCTACGGTCTAGAAGATATGAGCAAAACAAGTTAAGCATGGCATTGATGCAAAATGCACCCGAACATCAAGCAAACACCTCAAAACAAGGATGCAACATGATAATATGAAACTACATGCAAAATCAAGCAAGTTTCATGTAGAGCACAATCAAAACGGAGCAACGGTTCAACACATACACCCTATACAAGTTATGACAACAATCTGTCCAAAACAGCAACTAGGCATATTGCAAGCATCAAAACAACATGCTACAGGACCTCAACATGAAAACAAAAGGCATGGGCATGATGTACAGGTAAAGCATTACAAAACATGAACACTGAACTATCTCCAGAAACAACTAGAACATGCTCAAAAACACATGGCAAGATTGCAATAATAACAGTTTCAGACTTTGCAGAAATTAACATCAGGTTGCAATGTTTAGAGCAATCAAACAACATGTTACAGGAACTTATCATGGCAAACAAAGGCATGTCATGAATCTACTAATTGCATAGAACAAAAGTCCCTTACTGACCATAAGCCAAAAAGGATCAGAAAAATATAGTAACACCCATGTCAATATCGAAAGTTTCGTTAACAGATTCAGCAACATGGCATGTCAAAAACTGATAACAAGTAGGCATGTTTACAAGCTCAATGCACTCACTACAGAGCCTTATATGATAAACTAAGCATACATACATCAATAAGACATGGCATAGAAGACATACATGGCAAGAACAATAACATAGCATACATGGATCAACCACAACAACCTTGGCAAAATTGAATAACCTGTAAACAATCTGCCAGGAACATTTTGAAGCAAAAGTAGAGCTCGATTGACTCAAGCTATGGCACTCCATAATTGCAAACAAGGGCATGGATGGATAGAGCAAGACATGTTTAACAAAACATCCTTACTGAAGTATCTCAAAATATGCATAGATCTCTCTGTAGCATCAAGTAAACATGGCATCAAAATATCAGCAAAACAGGGCTGAAATCAGCAACAACAAGACACCTAGTTTGCATGCTTGTGCTAGTCACCACATAGATCCCAAAAATACATGGCATACACCCCTGGAAAGATGGCATGGCATATTACAAAACACATGTAGGACTCAAGATCATAGGATGCACACATCAATCATGGCAAAAATGACAAAAGTGCAAGTTCTGTTAAGAAACAGAAACTAACATCACATAGCACTCTTCCAACAGCATTTCGGGCATCAAGATGAGCTCAAATGAAAATTATGCAATGAGATGAAATGATCTACTCTACGAGACGAACATTTTGACATATTACACGCGCAAAACGGAGCAACGATGACAGAGATATGATGCAATGAAAATGGCACAAAATTACTGCAGATTACGGGACTTAGTGGAATTTCACCTCCGGGGAAAGTCAACGCGGGATCGCCAGGAGAGACGGCCTTGATGCGGGACGGATCCGGCCGTTTGGATGAGATCCCGGTGGATCTCATCCCGATCTGGCCGGACTACTCCGGCGAGGGCGGGCTCCCGCGGGCGCCGCGAGGAGGAGGCGGCGAGGAGGCGGCGGCGGCCACCGGCGCGCGATGACCTCGTCCGGCGGAGCGGCGGCGGGCCCCGGCCCGCGAGCCGCGGAGGCGGGCGGCCTTTCGGGCATGGCGGCGGCGGACGACGGCGAACGCCGAGGCGGCGGAGAACGGCGAGGGCGGCGCTGGCGGCGGCGGCGGAAGGCGGCCGGCGCCGGGAGGAGGCGCCGGCGACCTCAGCGCGGCGGCGGAGCTTCTGCGGGCGGGCGGCGGCGAAGCCTTGGGTATGGCGCCGCGAAGCGGCGGCGGAGATGGGCCAGCTGAGGCGGCCTCGGGCCCGAAAGGGCAGCGGTGGAGGGCGGCGCGGCGACGTGGCAAGCCACGATTAGCTCTGGCGGGCGGGCGTGTCCGCGAGGGGGCGGACGCGTCCGGTGGCGGCGGAGGCGATTTTAGGGTTTGGGGAGAGTTCATCCGCGAATTTCGGAGGAGATGTATTTATAGGTAGAGGGAGCTAGGAGAGTCCAAATGAGGTGCGGTTTTTGCCCGCGATCGTGATCGAACGACCGAGAGCATGGAGGGAGTTTGCTGGGTTTTGGGCCACTTAGAAAGGGAGTTGGGCTGCAACAAAGAGGCTTTTGCGGTTACCGGTTAACCGTTGGAGTACCAAACGACCTCCAAATGATCGAAACTTGACAGGCGGTCTACGGTGCTATACCAAGGCCGCTTGACAAACCTCGGGCATTCGAGACCGTTTAATACCCACACACGAAAAGAGGTGAAAGGGGGCGCCGGGAGACATAGGAGTGCCGGATTGCAAAACGGACAACGGGGAAAATGCTCGGATGCATGAGACGAACACGTATGCAAATGCGATGCACATGGTGACATAATAAAAATGCAGATGATGACATGGCAAAGTGCAACACGCAAGCACATGACATGGCAACGGCAGCGAATAACTGGCGGACACAGGCGCATAGCGAATCCGAGGCGTTACAAAGAGCGAAGAAATGCAAAACTCCACTTCAAAAGAATATGGAGAATTAATTGCACTTCAAGATGCGAGAAGAAAAGATACTTGAATTCCACCAAAAATATTTATGAAACTCTTGAAGAAAGAATTAAATCATGAAGAACCACCATGAAGAACTCCGGTAACAAAAGGATGATGAGATAGAATGAAGGAGAAAGAATAAGATAAAGCCTGCGATGATTTAGATGGAGGATCCGACGAAATGGCAGAAAATAATTGAACTCCGGAAAGAAAAGATGAAAACACTTGAACTAGAATTTATTCATCAGAACAAACTCAAAGAAAAGATTAATCACTTGGATGAAATAAGAATAAGATTTATTGTATGCTTATCCTTCATCAAATTAAATTGATGACAACCAATGGATTTGGCATAATACTTATTCTCTTGAAAAAGGATTAAGGAACATAGCACAAAACTTGAGAAAGTCTTCATGAACCACGGTAGGATTGGAAAAACGAATGAATTAATATGATAATCAAAGAAAAAGAATCTGAATGAACCACCGTAAGAATTTGGAATGAATAATGAAAAGAAATAATCACGGGAAGAATTAGAAGAACCAATAAGCTAGAGGGATTTAGAGAAAAGAGATCGAAAAGATCGCAAACTGATTATGAATGCTTGAGCGCAGCACGGAAGAATATTAGAAGCGAGCGAAAGGGCACGGATATAGAATAATTGGAGAAGCGAATCTGAAAACTTGGAGACAGAAATCTTCGAAATGGAGCCTCGGATAATCGAGAGGAAAGCAACACCTGAAATACTCGGATGATGAAAAGAATTAGCATGATGAAACAATTAGATAGGATAACATCGAGCTAGCACCATGAATCTCGGGAGAGCGGACAAGATTTAGAGAAAACTCTTCTTGGTCTTCAAATGACGATAAACATCACCAAAATTAATGAGATACTCGGAGAATGAAAAAAAAGCAGAGAGGTTGAGCCAACAATGAAATGATTTGAAATTGATCTTGGAAAAGATCTTGATGAAATTCATCTTACGTCAAACTCGAAAAGAATTGAGAATAGCTCCGGAAATTAGAAGAGTCGGGTAAGATCACGGAAAAGACACGTGTTAGGGCCCACTAAAGAAAACATCTTGGAAAGGATCTTCCGCATGATCACATAAACCTGTACACCTTTGGTGGTGTAATTCTTGAGCCACGAGGACTCACAATCCCATTACCATGGGTATCAAGACTAGCAAAGCTTAAAGGGAAAGGAAGGGGTAAAGTGGTGAGGTTGCAGCGACTAAGCATATATGGTGGCTAACAAAAAGGGCGAGAAAGAAACAAAGGCGGTCTCAACTAGTAATGATCAAAGTGATCCGAACTCCTACTTCGTCAGACATAACCCGAAACTGTTCTCCCTCGATCAACCCGAAAAGACACTCCGGTTACACACCGGTTGGTGTATTTTAATTAAGATCAACCGGGTTTTCTACAACGGACATTAACAAATTCCCATCGCCACATAACGAGACGGCTTTGAAAGTTCAAACCTGCGGGGTGTCCCAACACCCATGATAAGCTCTCGCGATCAACGAAGGAACCTTCTCCCGGGGCCCGATCGTCTGAATCCGCTACAAGACATTCACAGCAATAAAACAAGACCCAAACCTCCGTCCCAAGAAGTACTGCGTATCTCGTTCACCCGACCGGATGAGCAGTCCTCAAAAAACCAACCCTCAAGTTTCCTTGGGTGGCGCTGGCTCTAGTTTGGACCAACACTTAGACAAGCATTGGCCGGGGGCTAATAAAGATGACCCTCGGAAGCGACTCCCAAGGGAAAAGTAGGTGGTGGGGGCAAAGGTAAAACCAATGTTGGGCCTTTTGGAAAAGTCTTATTCAAAGCGAACTGTCAAGGGGTCCCATAAATCACCCATTAGGGGCCAAAATCCGGGAACATAATACCGATATGGGAAACTAGGGCAAGGGAACAAAACACGGGCATAAGGCCGAGCCTTCCACCCTTTAAAGTATATAGATGCATTAATTAAATAAGATATATTGTGATATCCCAACAAGTAAACATGTTCAACAAGGAACAACATCTCCATGTTCAACAAGGAACAAACTTCACCCAACTAACAAGCTATAAGAGGGGCTGAAAAGCGGTAACATAAAACAACGGTTTGCTAGGAAAGGTGTCAAAAGGTTAGAGGCGACATGGCAATTTGGGATGGCTTGATAAGCGTAATAGGTAGGCAGCATAGCGATAAACGAAGCAACTAGCATAAATGATAGTAGTGAGATCCAGGGTGGGTTCATCTTGCAAATCCATAAGGAAGAAACGAGTCCATGAAGAAGGAGCGGATGAAGCGAACCAAGCGTGAGCGACAATCCTCACGATAAAGCGGAACTAACAAGAAGAAGCACACAACATAGTAAAACACCACACATAAAAAGACATGATGCACAACCAAGCATGATGCATGACCCCCCCCCCCCCTTTTTTTTTTATAACAATGGAAGTCCTCATATGCAAATTTCAAATTGGTCCAGATCTGAATAAACCTTAGTTCAAGTTGTTAAACAGCAATTTAAGATGCACCCGATGATCTCACGAAATTCTAGTCAAGTTACATATAAAGTTCATTAGATTGAACTCGGCCTAGAAGATATGAGCAAAACAAGTTAAACATGGCATTGATGCAAAATGCATACAAACATCAAACAAACACCTCAAAACATGGATGCAACATGATAATATGAAACTACATGCAAAATCAAGCAAGTTTCATATAGAGCACACTCAAAAGCAGACAGCGGTTCAACACATACACTCTATACAAGTTTAAAGGACAAGCTGTCCAAACAGCAACTAGGCATATTGCAAGCATCAAAACAAATGCTACAGCACCTCAATATAAAAACAAAAGGCATGGGCATGATGTACAGGTAAAGCATTACAAAACATGAACACTGAGCTATCTCCAGAAATGCAGAACATGCTCAAAATGACATGGCAAGATTGCAAGTAATAACAGTTTACATTGGAGAAATAACATCAGGTTGCAATGTTTAGAGCTATGAAACAACATGTTACAGGAACTTAACATGGCAAACAAAGGCATGGAATAATCTACTAATTGCATAGAACAAAAGTCCTTTAGTGACCATAAGCCAAAAAGGATCAGAAAATATATCACCCATGTCAATATGAAAGTTTATTAACAGATTCCAACATGGCATGTCAAAACTGATAACAAGTAGGCATGTTTACAAGCTCAATGCACTCACTACAGGCCTTATATGATAAACTAAGAATACATACATCAATAAGACATGGCATAGAAGACATACATGGCAAGAACAATAACATAGCATACATGGATCAATCCCAATTGGCAAAATTGAATAACATGTAAACAATCTGCGGAACATTTAAAGCAAAAGTAGGCTCGATTGACTCAAGCTATGGCACTCCATAATTGCAAACAAGGGCATGGATGGATAACAAGATATTTTAACAAAACATCCTTACTGAAGTATCTCAAAATATGCATGGATCTCTGAGCACAAGTTAACATGGCATCAAAATAACACTAAACAGGGCAAATCAGCAACAACAAGACACCTAGTTTGCATGCTTGTGCTAGTCACCACATAGATCACAAAAATACATGGCATACACCCTGGAAATATGGTGGCATATTACAAAACACATTAGGACTCAAATCCATAGGATGCCACATCAATCATGGCAAAAATGACAAAAGTGCATGTTACGATAAAAACGAAACTAACATCACATAGCACTCTTCAACAGCATTTCGGCATCAAGATGAGCTCAAAAAAATGATGCAATAGATGAAATGATCTACCTTGAGGCGAACATTTTGACATAATACACACCAAAGCGAACAGGATGGGAGATATGATGCAATGAAAATGGCACAAAATATCACATATGCTCGGGACTTAGTGGAAAAAAATATAGAGCGGCGAATATAACTAAGAGCGTGCACGGGGAATTAAGTGGGCTCACCCTTGGGCTCGGCCCGGTCGAGGGTGGATCGGGTTTGGCGGGCGGCTGGTCTTGGGCAGTCCGAGGTTGGGCCCCAGGCCCGGGCATTTAAAGGCGTCCTCCTCCGTGCCCAAGAAGAAAAGCGAAGGGGCGTTGCGGGGCAACTTGGGGGGTCGAGGGGGGGCGACCAGATCCGGTCGCTCGGACCCGTTCGGCGGATCGGGCAGCGGCAGGGGCGCAGCCCGGGCCGGCTCCTAGAGAGAGGAAACGTGGAGAGGCGAGGAGGGGCGAGGGGCGTCTGGTGAGGGAACCCCGGGTAGGAGAGGCCGATGGAGGCTGGCCCGGACTCGGCGGGGAAACCGGCCTGGCCCGGGGGGGTAACGGTGGCCAGGTTGAATTCCCGGGGAATCGGCCCCAGTGGGAAATGGGGGGTTGGGGCGTTCCCAGGTTATTGGGGGCCGGGGTGGCTTGCCATTGGCGGAGTGGGTGGCAGGCGGTGGACGTGGAGGTGTCATTTAAGGAGGAAGATGGCTTTTGGTTTGGGAAAAATCCGGGGTGCACATATTTATAGGTAGGGGCTAGGAAGGTCCAAATGGAGCCGCGTTTTTGGCCCGGATCGTGATCAAGTCGAGAGCATGGAGAATTTGGTGGGTTTGGGCCACTTTGGAAGGGTGTTGGGCTGCACACAAAAGGGCTTTCCCGGTTGGGTTAAAGTTGGAGTATAACGACCTCAAATGATCCGAAACGACAGGCGGTCTGGTGCTATAAACAGCACAAACCTCGGTCCATTCGAGACCGTTTAACACCCTTTACGAAAAGAGGTAAAAGGCGAGGGAGACATAAAGTGGGATTGCAAAGCGGACACGGGAAAATGCTCGGATGCATGAGGCGAACACGTATGCAAAATGAAATGCACATGATGACGGTATGAAATGCAAAACCACCCTCAAGTTTCCTTGAGGTGGCGCTCTCTAGTTTGGACCAACACTTAGACAAGCATTGGCCGGGGGCTGAATAAAGATGACCCTCGAAGCGACTCCCAAGGGAAAAGTAGGTGGTGGTGAGGCAAATGGTAAAACCAATGTTGGGCCTTCTTGGAAAAGTCTTATTCAAAGCGAACTTCAAGGGGTCCCATAAATCACCCGACCGCGTTAGGGCGCAAAATCCGGGAACATAATACCGATATAGCGGAAACTAGGCGGCAAGGTGGAACAAAACACCAGGCATAAGGCGGGCCTTCCACCCTTTACCAAGTATATAGATGCATTAATTAAATAAGATATATTGTGATATCCCAACAAGTAAACATGTTCAACAAGGAACAACATCTCCATGTTCAACAAGGAACAAACTTCATCTTCACCTGCAACTAACAACGCTATAAGAGGGGCTGAGCAAAGCGGTAACATAGCCAAACAACGGTTTGCTAGGAAAGGTGTCAAAGGTTAGAGGCTGACATGGCAATTTGGGATGGCTTGATAAGCAGGTAATAGGTAGCGCAGCATAGCGATAGAAACGAAGCAACTAGCATAGCAATGATAGTAGTGAGATCCAGGGTAGTCGGTCATCTTGCCTGAAATCCATAAGGAAGAAAACGAGTCCATGAAGAAGAGAGCGGATGAAGCGAGACCAAGCGTGAGCGAACGAATCCTCACGATCATAGCAACAGGAACTAACAAGAAGAAGCACACAACATAGTAAACACACCACACATAACAAGAGACATGATGCACAACCAAGCATGATGCATGACAAAGCTACATGAAGCTACTCATGGCAAGAGATGATGCAAACAAGAACAACACATCAAGGCAAGTTTAAATGAGGCCGAGGAACAACATATAACAATTCGGTAAGTCCTCATATGCAAATTTCGAAATTGGTCCAGATCTGAATAAACCTTATGTTCAAGTTGTTAAACAGCAATTTAAGATGCACCACGATGATCTACACGAAATTCTAGTCAAGTTACATATAAAGTTCATTAGATTGAACTACGGCCTAGAAGATATGAGCAAAACAAGTTAAACATGGCATTGATGCAAAATGCATACAAACATCAAGCAAACACCTCAAAACAATGGATGCAACATGATAATATGAAACTACATGCAAAATCAAGCAAGTTTCATATAGAGCACACTCAAAAGCAGACAGCGGTTCAACACATACACTCTATACAAGTTTAAAGGACAAGCTGTCCAAAACAGCAACTAGGCATATTGCAAGCATCAAAACAACATGCTACAGCACCTCAATATAAAAACAAAAGGCATGGGCATGATGTACAGGTAAAGCATTACAAAACATGAACACTGAGCTATCTCCAGAAATACTAGAACATGCTCAAAATGACATGGCAAGATTGCAAGTAATAACAGTTTCAGGCATTGGCAGAAATAACATCAGGTTGCAATGTTTAGAGCTATGAAACAACATGTTACAGGAACTTAACATGGCAAACAAAGGCATGGCATGAATCTACTAATTGCATAGAACAAAAGTCCTTTAGTGACCATAAGCCAAAAAGGATCAGAAAATATAGTAACACCCATGTCAATATCGAAAGTTTCGTTAACAGATTCAGCAACATGGCATGTCAAAAACTGATAACAAGTAGGCATGTTTACAAGCTCAATGCACTCACTACAGAGCCTTATATGATAAACTAAGCATACATACATCAAGAAGACATGGCATAGAAGACATACATGGCAAGAACAATAACATAGCATACATGGATCAATCCACAACAACCTTGGCAAAATTGAATAACATGTAAACAATCTGCCAGGAACATTTGAAGCAAAAGTAGAGCTCGATTGACTCAAGCTATGGCACTCCATAATTGCAAACAAGGGCATGGATGGATAGAGCAAGACATGTTTAACAAAACATCCTTACTGAAGTATCTCAAAATATGCATGGATCTCTCGTAGCATCAAGTTAACATGGCATCAAAATATCAGCTAAACAGGGCTGAAATCAGCAACAACAAGACACCTAGTTTGCATGCTTGTGCTAGTCACCCATAGATCACAAAATACATGGCAACACCCCTGGAAAATGGCATGGCATATTACAAAACACATGTGGACTCAATCCATAGGATGCACCGTCCTCCCATCCAAATCGTGCCCTCCTGGATCCGCTCCGTCCGGGATCTCCTCGTCCGGGTTGACTTTCCGGAGGTGATATTTCCCCTAAGTCCCAGATTTTTCATATTATCATGCCATATTCATCATGCCAAACTCTCTACATATTGCTCTGTTTCGTGCGTGTAATATGTCAAATTTTCGCCTCGGCAAGTACATCATTTCATCTCATTGCATCATTTTCATTTGAGCTCATCTTGATGCCAGAAATGCTGTTAGAAGGGGCTTGTGATGTTAGTTTGATTCTTATCGAAACATGCACTTTGTCATTTTGCCATGATTGATGTGTGCATCCTTGAACTTGAGTCCTACATGTGTTTGGCCATACCATCTTTACAGGGTGTATCCATGTATTTTGTGATCTCTGTGGTGACTAGCACAAGCATGCAAACTAGGCTTCATGATGTTGGATTTCATTTTATTCTGTTATTTTTTATGCCATGTAAACTTGATGCTCGAGGAGTTCCATGCTTATTTTGAGATACTTATAAGGATGTTTTTTCTACATGTCATCTCTATCCATCCATGCCCTTTTGCAATTATGGTGCCATAGCTTGAGTGAATCGATCTCTACCAAAAATGTTTCTGGCGGGTTGTTTTGTTATTCAATTTTGCCAAGGTTTTGTAGTTGATCCTTCATGCTATGTTTTGTTTTGCCATGTATCTTCTATGCCATGCCTTCTTAGGGGTTGCCTTACCATGCCATGTATTGCTCTGTTGAGTGGTTCAAGCTCACCAACACCTACTTATTTTATTTCCTGCCATGTATGAATCTCATATAACTTGCCATGTTTACATGGGTGCGATCATATTTTGATCCTTTTTGGCTCATGGTCATAAGGACTTTTGTTCTATGCTTTTAGTATTCATTCCATGCCTTTGTTTGCCATGATAAGTTCCTGTTACATGTTGTTTGATAGCTCTAAACATTTGCAACTTTGATGTTATTTACGCTTAAAAGTCTGGTTTTTTGCAATCTTGCCATGTCATTTTGAGCATGTTCTAGTTATTTCGGAGATAGCTCGGTGTTCATGTTTTGTCATGCTTTACCTGTACATCATGCCCATGCCTTTTTTTTCATGTTGAGGTCCTGTAGCATGTTGTTTTCATGCTTGCAATATGTCTATTGCTGTTTTTGGAAGATTGTTGTTATTTTGTATAGTGTGTATGTGTTGAACCGTTGCTCCGTTTGAGTGTGCTCTTATGAAACTTGCTTGATTTTGCATGTAGTTTCATATTATCATTTCATCCTTGTTTTGAGGTGTTTGCTTGATGTTTGTATGCATTTTGCATCAATGCCATGCTTAACTTGTTTTGCTCATATCTTCTAGGCCGTAACTCCGAATTTAATGAACTTTATATGTAACTTGACTAGATTTTCGTGTAGATCATCGTGGTGCATCTTAACTTGCTGTTTAACAACTTGAACATAAGGTTTATTCAGATCTGGACCAATTTCGAAATTTGCATATGAGGACTTTAGGAATTGTTATATTTGTTCCGGCCTCATTTAAACTTGCTTTGATGTGTTGCTCTTGTATGCATCATCTCTTGCCATGAGTAGTCTCATCTAGATTTGTCATGCATCATGTTTGTTGTGCATCATGCCTTGTTCATGTGTGGTGTGTTTACCATGTTGTGTGCTTCTTCTTGTTAGTTCCGTTTGTTCGATCGTGAGGATTGTTCGTTCCCTTGGTTCTTCTTTGGCTTCATCTTCTTCATGGACTCGTTCTTCTTCTTCGGGATTTAAGGAAGATGACTTCCGATCTCACTACTATCATTGCTATGCTAGTTGCCGTTCTTCGCTATGCTCTACCTATTCCTGTTATCAAGCCATCCCAAATTGCCATGTCACCTCTAACCTTTTACCCTTCCTACAAACCGTTGTTTGGCTATGTTACCCTTTCTCAGCCCTCTTATAGCATTTTGTTGAGGTGAAGATGAAGTTTGTTCCTTGTCGAACATGGAGATGTTGTTCCTTGTTGGAACATGTTTACTTGTTGGGATATCACAATATATCTCATTTAATTAATGCATCTTTATACTTGGTAAAGGGTGGAAGGCTAAGCCTTATGCCTGTGTTTTGTTCCTCTTGCACCTAGTTTCGTCATATCGGTATTATGTTTCCAGGATTTTGCGTCCCTGGTCGGTGATTATGGACCCCATTGACAGTTCGCTTTGAATAAGACTTTTCTAAGGCCCAACATTGGTTTCATTTGCCTCACCTATCCCTTTTCCCTTGGGTTTAGGAGCCGGGTCATCTTTATTTAGCCCAGGGCGGTTCTCCTTGAGTGCTGGTCCAAACGAGCGATGTCAGCGCCCTGGCAATCATGGTTTATGCCAACCGTCTGGCTCATCGGTGTGCCTGAGATCGAGATATGTGCAGCTCATATCAGGATTTGTCGGCACATCCGGAACTCTAGTCTTGTTTTATTGTTGTCGAAATGTCTTGTGGCAGGATTGAGGCTGATCGGGTCTTCAGGAGAAGAATATCCCGTTGATCGCGAGCTTATCATGGCTAAGTTAGGACACCCATGAGTATAAACTTTCGAGCCGTGCAGCGGTTATGTGGCGGATGGAATTTGTTAATGTCGGTTGTAGTAAACTTGAACAAACTCTTCTAAAATACACCAGTGTGTGTAAGTGAGTGTCTCTTTTTGGGGTTGATCGAGAGGAGAACACGGTTTACGGGTTATGTCGGCGTAAGTAGGAGTTCAGGATCACTTCTTGATCATTACTAGTTGGCGACCGTTCCTTTGTTTCTCTTCTCGCTCTCATTTGCATATATTAGCCACCATACATGCTTAGTCTTCTGCAACCTCACCACTTACCTTCCTTTCCCATTAAGCGTTGCTAGTCTTGATACCCATGGTAATGGGATTCTGAGTCTCGTGGCTCCTGATTACTACACCACCGATTCGCGGTACAGGTTTGCGATGATCATGGCCAGAGCGAGTTTGCTTTATTGGAGTTCTTCTTCCTTCTTCTTCAATCGGGGATAGGTTCGAGTCGGCAGCCAGGCTAGAAGTGGATGTCGTTTGAGCTTCATTTATGTTTCATCGTAGTCGGATGTTGATCTCTTATATGATGTTGATGTATTCTTGTGGCATTTGTGCCTTATGTATGTATTCCATCTATTATGTAATGTTGATGTAATGATATCCACCTTGCAAAGCGTTCAATATCGGGTCTATCCTTGGTGGGACCGTCGAGTTCCTTTGGATAGATTAGCATATTAGGCGTAATATTCGATCTAAAGAACATGGATGGTAGCGAGGCAAATAACAAGATATTTTCATTTCCTCCACAACAACTCTGATTCCCTCCTTTCTCAAGTACCTATGCATGTGAAGATTAAAACAAATTAGTTGGCAGGCAAGTCAACATGAGTATACTATTTATTCATAAAGAGGAGATAACAATGAATAATGAGCTATATTTATCAAGGCAAAAATAAGCAGGCCCCTTGGAAAAAACATCATATACCAACCAATTCATAGCTAGAGTGAATCAAAATGATTTGCACTTAAGATGGTAATTAATGGCTAAATAACAATATCCTTAACCGTGTTGCCAAACTAGGCCTTAGCGATTAAGTTTAACGTGGTTTTGCATTCATTTGCAATTACACTTGTTTTGCCTCCACTTGATGGAGCCCAGCTTCCGTTTACAAAGCGAGTCTTCTTGTTTTTGGGTGCTCATTTTTTATAAGTGCACTCGATCTTGTTCCTTTGTGCACCATAAGTAAAACTACTAATTTTATGAAAATGTATCATGTCCTTTGTCGTGACTCTCTCTTTTAAGTCCACATTATGTTGGTGGCTCAGTTATCCTAGGGTTTTAGCAGTTATGTATAAAAACATTCGATCGGTATTTTCCATGTTGCGATGAAGCCTTTTTGCCTTGTCCACCGAGAGGCCCTTGAGGTTCTTTGCCCCTCGGTACTTTGGTGACCTACTTTTGGCTGAAGAGCAGTTCGTTTAAGTGAGACACCACCCAAAACAACACACGCGGTCGTCGGCGTACATCGGCCATGCAGAACCGCCATAGCGATTGCGGACATCCCTATGCGCTGGATCCAAACATGCATATGTACGGGATCATGCAGAGATGAGCGTGATACATTTGCAACATCGTCGATACTTTGCGGTTTTGTAGATGCGATGGCACGACTTCATGGGGCTCCTTCTCGCGAACCCAACCCAACAAAAGGCGTCGTGATCTATCTTTACCGTGAGGATAAGCAAAGTTACTGTAGTGATCGTCATGCCGTTCAGCTCTCAGAGGCGCCTCAACTCTACTTTCAAAGAGCCTTAGATAAGCGAGGTCGCGGCTATCAGCCAAACACACTCAAGAAGAAGCGTCTGTGAGGCAGAACTTCGATCCCAATACAGGAGAGAAGAAGAAGCGCGCAAAAGACTAACTAACAAAGGTGCGAGCTGCTGGCACCGGTACAATCACATTGTGCTTTCGGGGCGGGCCACCTTCACTGAGGATATCGAGAGAAGGTGCATGTGGCGGGTAGAGCGATGCTACCAGAAATATGCTCAATGCCGCAACTTTGCTATGTAGTCGCATGACAATGTTCTTTTCTTTGGAAGAAGCGTCTCGGAGAAGGATGTGGCATACCCGGTTTCGTGGCCAAGGTGCCCGGTGGGCAAGGAGCTTTGTGGATAACTCCATCGGGCGTCACGATCATCCTGCGGTTTATTGACATCCATGCTAAAACAGACCTTCATCCGCTGCACTACACGATCGTTTGGCTATTTTAAGCTGAGTATGGAATCACGGATCATTCATGACAAGACCCGGGACACCAGTGATGGTCGAGCCTTCTACATCCGTGCCCAAGATCTTGGCAGCGCTGAGGGGACCCGGCAAATCGCGAGTTCTTACCTCCCGAAAGGCGTCATTACGGCAAAGCAAGATAAGGATAACTTCCTGTTGCCTTCCGCTACAGTAAGTCCTCCCTCAACATTGCGTAACATATAGATTCTTAGATTTTGATCGTTTTTCTTTTAACATTCCGTGTTTTCCCTTGCCCGACACATTGCACTCTCATCCTCCTATTTAAAATATTCCATGCGTACGTATTTCCGACCCGGACCGTCGATTGAGCGTAAGACTACACAAATGTCAAGAAGGTTAGCGGTGATGTTCTCCCGGCTACTTCAATCTTGGCAGCACCTTCACGGGCCTATTACGTAAGTACGGCCAAGCCGTGTTCTCCCACAATACGGCGATTACGCTTTCGTCAAGCAGCCACACTTCAGTCGAAGGGTGCCTACTCATGCATGTCATCATCATACGGCGGTGGTGCAGGACCATCATCAACTTCTGCTACGAGTAAACTCAAAAGATTGGACAGCGCGTATCGGCAATCCAGGGCGGTGTCATCGAAAAGAATTCTTTCGCATCCGATCGAGTTCGCGGAAATCATCCATCAAGATGTCCTTGCGTGCCTGGGGCAGTTCTACCTCGAAATCAACATTCCATCGATGACATCGATTTGATACTACAAATGCCGCTGACAACGCCCGTTCTTTCATTACTCCCGCGATGAGCGGCGGCAGCTATCACGCTCCGGTCCCTTGAGTCGAGGTGAAAACGATGATGTTGTGTCTAGTTCACGAAACATCAAGTATTAACTCATGTTGTATATTAAACTTCAATGAACTTGTGAGTATGTCTCTTTGGTTTGAGTCGTTCAACTTAGATGTAATCGATGCTATTAATCTCTTGCTTTTCTCTTCCGATGGTTCTATTGCATACTTATATATTGCTTATGTATTTATGCAGCGAATTGGTACTAATGTTTACGTTTGGCTAGTGCATAGCGATGCGTCATATATGGGTAATGCAAGGGTAAGGTTCTGGAGTCGACGCAATTTGGAGGAAGTGTCGAGACAGAGTTCACCGATTAAGCGTAACTGATTTACTGGGTACACCACTAGGGCGAGCGGCCGAATCTGCGTCATCCCGCTATCTGGCGGAGAGGGAAGAGGGCGTTGGAGGAACCCGATGACGAGTTTCATCGTGATGATGCTCATCGTGATGACCACAGCTCTCTTCTATGTGATGGCCAGTTTAGATGATCGATGTCGACTTGTAATGTGAAGACAAACTAAGCTACTTTCAGCGGTCTCGAACTTGTAATATAATGTTCTATCTTTGTTCGGTCTTTTCAATTCGAGACTAATATGATGAATTGTTTCCGAGAGACTAATCTTCTATTGTATTCAGATGAATCTTTTGGTGATATGTATATCTATTTTGTCAATTATACATTTTAACCTGTGCAAAACAGAAAATAAAAAATAAAAAACCTAATATTCATACTAATGGCGCATCACATCACGGTCGCCATTAGTAACTATAAAAAGACTACTAATAGGCGCATCATTAAGCAGTGCGCCATTAGTATGCAAGAAGATACTAATAAGCGCATCTTGCTATTTATGCGCCATTAGTATCTAAAACACCTGGTATACATGGCCTCGGAGGCATACTAATGGCCCACTGTTGTATATACTAATCGGCATGTCGTTGTAGTGTATTGATATACCAGACATCTTTAATGGCACCGGTAATTGCGCAATTAGTAAAATATACTAATGGCGTGGCACTAATGGCACACTAATGCGCCATTAATAGGCCAAATTAGGTGCGCCATTAGTGAGGCTTTTTCTAATAGTGGGAGGTGCAAGAGAGCGCGCGGGAGAGGTGAGCCGAGTCAGGGGTAGTGCCAGGGAAAGCGAGAGCGAGCCAGGCGAGAGAGGCTCGGGGTGGCCTTTTATGGCAGGCGATGGCGCTGCGTGAGCTCCACCCAGCGTGGCGAGAGATATTGTTGCGTCGCTGCAAGCCACGGGGGGCCCGTATGGAAGTGTGCAGGGAGCGTTCGTGGAGGAGGTCCACGCCCATAAGAAGGAGAGAAGAAGCAGGGCGGCAGAGAGCAGCGTGTGAGAGCTCGGTCATTGGAGCTCTCAAGTGCGTAGCCCAGCGTCTTGAAAGGAGAACAGGATGAGGGAGAAGGAGGGGGGCCAGGGGCATGGCGTGTTCTTGAGACTGAGGCACCTCGTCAAGGAGCGTGTTGGGAGGCCGAGGTGGCCAGAGGTGCTTGGCGGGGGTGGCTACAGTGGAGGAGCAGCATGGCAGCATCAAGCGTGCCTTTGGCTGCCATGGCATTGTTTAAAGGCAGGGGCGTGCCCACTCATGTCACAGTAGCGCCGGGAGAAGTAAACAAGTGGGGAGTAGCATTGGATGCCCTAGAGAGCCACTAGATGAGAGGGAGGTGAAGAGAGAGGTGAGCAGTGGCTGTCGGAGGGTAAATGAGAGGTTTCACTCCTCAATCATTGAGATTGAGGCCAAGGAAGAGTTCTTTGGAGGTGCAAGGGGACTCACGAGGGGCTGGTAAAAAGAAGTTGAGGTCATGGAGAAAGAGTGGAAGTGGTCAAAATGATGATTTTGGAAAAATGTGCGAGAAGGTGCTTGTTGTTGGTTTGGGAAGAAAATTGAATTCCACTTGCCATGAGAATTAGCAGGATGGAATGGCACATAGAAGTAGGGTGTTCCACCAAGTTTGAGCTCATTTGGAGTAAGTAGCCAATGTAACTTTTGTAAACCCTAGAAATCAGAAATGGCTTTGCCAAGATTTAGTCATGCAAATCTATTCTCCTTGATGCACCACTTGGTGTAGTGTCATCATTTGAGGTTACTGAACATGTCCACAAAAGTTGAGATCAAAAGGAGATTAGTTGCCAATGTGAGAGTTGTTCAAATTTGGTTTACGGGCCGGGGTTTTGGGGCACTTTGATCAAGTTAACTTGTTCTCCAACTTGTGCCACTTGGTCTAGATGAATTATTAGACCATTTGAGCTTGTTCACAGGTTTTAGAACATTTGGACATGTTTGGCGATGCAAAGTTGTTCAAACTTGAAAAAGGCAGAAGTGGTTTTGGGAGGGTTTCATGGGGTTATACTTGTTCTCCATGACATGAGACTTGGCAAGACTATCAAACATGTCATATGTGACATGCTAGAATTTTCTTGGAACTTTTGGAGAATATTTCCCTTGTAAATATTTCCAAAGCTTGAAATATCCAGAAAGGGTTTTTGAGGGATTTGACCAATATTTTGAACATGACCATGTGTTGAAACTCTTATATATGGACAATATATGTCCACTGAGTTTCCCTGGGTTTTTGTCAAATATTTTTGAAGCATTAAAATAATTTTAACCTATTAAAGACCATTTTTGGCCTTAAGAAAAAGCCTTTAAATAAAATAGAAAAATAATTTTGCAAAGTATATTTTTGTGGTTTCTTGATATCCTATATCTAATAGGATTCAAAAATATTTTTAGAAAGATTTTTACTGCCCTTAATTAAGTACTTGCATTGCAAACCTCAATTCAGGGGTTTTGAAAAACTAATTTTTTGAAAATACTATTTGGCCAAATTATTTTTGTAAAGTATTATTTTCATGTCCTATACACATGGCATGATCATTGGGAAAGGTTTTAGGATCAAGGAGGAGGAGTATAAGAGTTGGAGGATTTATTTGATTTTTAGAGCACTTTCAAACAGCAATGGTCAAACATTCAATCACAGCAAAGACAAAACACTCAAAAGTTTTTTGTCAAACCACATTTAGCATGATTCAATGTCTTTAAGTGTTGTGCTATGAAAATCAGGGGTGTGTGAGCATCTACTGGCTTGAACAGTGAAGTGCCACTTTGCACTCGCCCCATGAGGTGGGAGCAGAGGCTCGGTACCAGACTCCCTTCTTGTTGGTGCCGATCAGCAGAGAGGGATGGCGGCACCTACCATGAGGCGAGTCTGTGAGTAATGGTATGAAGTCGCCGAAAAGAAACTCGGTACTGCACCCTACAGGCTTGAATGTCGAGATGTGGGGTTACCCAAACCCTTAAGGTTCGAACACTAGGGTGTGCTTGGAGATCTTTCCCTCCTACCGATCTCGCTCAAGCTCACTAAGATCTTGCAGGACGAACTCGACAAACTCACAACCAGAAAGAGACCACGAGGTTTATCTTTGGTTGGGCCACCGTTGTGGTGTATAATACCCTACTCCGGTGTGGTGGTGGTGGATTGCCTCTTGGGCTAATGATGAACATGTACCGAGATGAAAAGCCTCCGAGGTTGAGGCGTTCTTGTGCGATGTGTTGGCTTCTCGATCTGTTCTAGTTGTCCTTCTCTGTGGTGGCTAAGCCTATTTATATAGGCCCTGGTCCTCTTCTTCCCAAATGTTGGCGGGAAGGAGCCAACCTGGCAGGAGAGCAATTTGAGCAGGAACAGCTAGTACAAGCTATCTGACAAAAGTGGTCTTCGCTACTTGAAAAGCCACGAGGTGGCCGTCTTGGGCTCCAAAGATGACCTCCGCCTTGTCGTCCTCCTGGTCTTGGTCTTGTTGCACCAATATGGCAACCTTTGCTGATGCCTCGGTACTATTAAATGCTGGCCTCCTTAGCACCAAAGAGGAAATGGGGCTGCTGTGTGCTCTGGCGCCCTTTGGCTTCCATCTCGCGCCGTTATGTCATGGCTCATGTCACGAGTGCCTCGTGAGGTTTGCCCATATGATATCTCCGCTCCTCGTGAGGCCACCTGGCTGAGGCCACTCGAGGAGGAAGCCTTGCGTCATCCGCCTCACGAGGCTTGGACCCTCGCGAGGTCTTGGATGCCTGTTGATGAAGATGGGCGTGCGGCCCGGCTGCCCTATGCACCGGTGGGCATTGGGCGAGCAAGTCACAGGGACCCCGTTCCCGAGAACAACCGGAGTGGCTCCCTCGCGGCCAGTGCAGCCCGTCTTCACCAGCAAGCACCCAAGACCCTCGCGAAGTCACTGGCCAGCCAGACGATCAAGACCTCCTCGGGAGGGGCCTCCATCGGGCTAGCTTGCGAGGCGGATGAGATCAAAGCGGCCGAACTACTCGTGAGGATTCCTACTATGTCAGCCATGGCTGACCAAGATCGAGCAAGTAGCCGAGGCGTGCCTGCGTAAAAGTTTCCTCTTTGGTGCTAAGGAAAGCTGGCAACAGCATCTGAGCATCGAGCTAAATTTCCATGTCGGTGCTGTGGACCAGAACGGCAGGATGGCGGGAAGGAGGTCGGAGGTGGATCCCAAGACAGCGTCACCACGAGCCTGGCGCGTGCGACTGCTGTCGGGATAGCTGGCTGTGTCCTCTTTCAAATTGGCCATTGTTGGATCCCTTCCGCCCAATATTTGAGAACAGGACACAGGCCTCCTATAAATGGGACTAGCCACCAGCGTGAGGGGCAGCGGGTGTCGAACTCATTCAGTTCGTCCTCCACACCACCGAGCACAGAACACCTCACCTCGGGAGGCTGTTCCTCCCTTGTATTGTTCATCCTAAGCAGAAGCAATCCACCACACCACCTGGTAGGTGTTACATCCTGGCAGTGACCCGAACAGTATAAATCTCTTGTCTCTCTTTCTGGGAGTTAAGTCGAGCTAGCCTTTAGATTATTGGCCGAGGTTGAGGCGTGATTAGGTAGGAGGAGATCTCCATCGCACCCAGTGTTCGACCTCAAGGGTTTTGCGGAACCGAAATCCGACATTGTACGCCCGGTAAGGGTTCCGCGAAGCTTTCATACAGCCGATCCGCGTCCGATAGCCCGTCGTCTCCATGGCGGATGCTTCGCCGAGCTTCGCTTTCTGGCGCCGGGCACGCCCTTGCCCGCCCGTGCCGTTCGAGGACGGCTCCCGTCGGTGGGCCTCCCGTCATTCTCCGCCGCCTGCCCGCCAACACCATCTGGCCGTGCGACGAGCAAAAACATGCTCGTTGCACCCCTCGGCCTTGACAGGACATGCGCCGCCACTCCATCGTTGACCCGGCGGTTAAATGCGTCCCGCCCGTCGATGCTCCCGCAGACCTTGCATGAACTCTGCTGCTCATGAGTGCGCCAGCTCCTGCACTACCGCCCGGTGATGACCACCATCGGGGCGAGGGGGCTGGGGCTTCCGAGGCGAGGCCATTTCACGCATCTCGAGGCGAAGCTCAAGCCCCTAACCCGCTCAGCGAATCTTCAAGCAGTTTGCTCATGAGGTGAGCATAATCCTCCTTAGGGTCGAGCCCACGCGCCCGCTTGGTCAAAAGCCATCACTTCGGCTCAGCAGATCAGCAGCGTCTTGCCCACAGTGCTCTCCGATGCTTTGCTCACCGTCATCGACAGCGTGCAAGTTACCAGACACTCATCGGCGATGGCGCGGGGCTCAGCATACTGTCCGTCGAGGCGTTCGACAACCTCCAAGTGCCCTCGGCCAACTTCAGCCTACCAAGCCTTTCTCGGGGTGACCGCAGTTCCACCATGCCGATAGGGTAGGTCGCCTCCTGTCACCCGGACAACCAAAACTACACACCGAGCTCATCAACCGGCGTCGCCCACATCATGCGCCCTACAATGCCATCCTCGGGTATCCGGCTCTGGCCAAGTTCATGCGTGGCCTGCAGCTACAACATCCTCAAGATGCCGAGCGGCGGGATTATCATAGTCCCCTACAAAGAAAGATCGGTGTGCTCCCTCGGCCTTCAAGCAGTGTCAATCGAAGACCCGCAGGATGCACGCAGTACCCTCTTGAGTCGTCCCCAAGAAGAAAGCAGCTTCTCCTGCTGGGCCTCGGGAGGCGGCGCCACAAGTGGAAACCTCGTCGGGATCAGCGCCCAGCCTGGTGCCTCCTCCCTCGCATAGGAAAGCGCGCTCGGCGCCCTCCTCGGGCAGGGGCTCGGGGCTCTCTTCAGGGGCCTCGAGACCTTGCCAACGTCACGAGGGCGCTCGGGCACCCGTGGGCGTGCTTGACGTTGCCTCGGGAGGACACCGGGGCGAGGCGGCAGCGCCCGGAGTTCTGGCAAGACCACTCCGGAACTGCAGGATTCAAGAGCCATGCTGGGTGATGGTGCTCACTGGCGCTCCCCATCAAGCGAGATGGCGGGCTGCGCGTGCATCGACATCCCAGGGCTCAGGGGCGCATCTCGGGGCTTTTTGGCCTTGGGCGTGGGGCGCTGGAGGTCCCACCTCCAGCTATGATCACATTCCATTTGGCCTCTTGAGCATGGCGTCCCCTTCAGCCAATCTGCGGAGCATCTGGCTGCTCGGGAGGCCAGGCACCGCGATCTGGCGGGAGATGGAGGCGGTCCTCAAGTAACCGCCTGGACCCCGAGCCTCCCGAGGCTCGGGGCTCCGGTGCTCATGAGGCAGCCCCTTCATCACGCATCTTGGCTGCCTCGGCATCCCTATCAAGCAGAACCAAGTGACACCTTCAAATTTGTTCGGTGGGGTGCCCCTCGGGCTGTATCATTCCCGGCGCGTGGGTCCGTCCATGGCATGTATCCTTTACATTTCTAGCTTACTTTGCTAGGAGCCCTCGGGCTGCATCATCCCCAAACCGCTGGGTCAGCCCAATGGCATGTATCTTTCTGCGTTTACCAAAGCTGATCTACCTTTCATGCATCAACGATCTATGGTTATCACCTGCTTGGCATCACCCCGTGGAACGCGCGCCGTCGTCTTTCTTGAGGACCCTTGGCGTGAGAGGGTTAGGCACGTCGTAG
Source organism: Aegilops longissima (assembly GCA_021605205.1). Lineage (NCBI taxonomy): Eukaryota > Viridiplantae > Streptophyta > Magnoliopsida > Poales > Poaceae > Aegilops > Aegilops longissima. Next base: position 26,286 of record JAHIAM010006983.1, read on the forward strand.
GCCCGTCCCAGCGTCGATAAATCAACGGTTGAGCTCTTTCTAGCGGGCGGTCCGTTCACGTCACCTCCACAGGGTCATTGGTGGTTGGCCTTCTCACAAGGTAACCTCGGGAGATTGTTGGCGAGGTTATCTAACCATCTTGCGAGGCCACCACAGCTTCAGAATCAAGACCAGGCGCAACCCGCCTTGAGGTAGGGCCTCGTGAGCCTTGTTGGCTCATGAGTGCCTAGACACACCTATCTAGCCCAGCCGTGCAAGCCACGTGTCGGGGTGGGGATGTCCGCCGGGGGCACTCCAGGTGCGAGTCCCTCCACGTACCGTGGAAGCACCATGCTCCGAGCTGGCCGTCTACCTTGCCAAGGCGGCTATGCCGATGCAAGTCCGTCTGCTGGTGATAAACAACGGGCGCCCCGGTCCGTATCAACCTAAAGGGCCCTTGAGCTCGTGTAGCCTCATCCACCTCCCCGGGAGAGTGGCGTGAGGGTGGTTTCTGAGGCTGCCTTCAGGTCACGAGCGTATGCCACCAGCCAGTCCCGGACCTGGTCACCCCTCTCGGCCGAGCCTCGGCGGACAAAAGGTATGAAGGTTTG
>JAHIAM010006984.1:0-33217 GCA_021605205.1 Aegilops longissima
TGGATATCGTTTAGTCCCCAAAGGTGGGACGTTCCATAACGAACCATAATGCTTGTTGTGAGAAGCCTGGTTTGTGAAGCGTATACCGAACCTACCCCAAATGTGATTTTTTTTTCCATGGCATGTTGATTCCGCTCCATGATAGCATGCAAAGTTTCTTGAATTTGAGACGGGTTTTGGATTTACTAGAATTTAAAAACCAGGCATCTCAACGTTTTGCCGGCAATCAACAGAGGCCTGGTGTTTGAATTTCATTCCCATGTCTTGCATGGGACCTAGAAATTCACCCAAGGACATAGATTAGATTTTTGAACCAACTTTAGTGCATTGGAGCATGTGCTTGTAGTTCAGATTGGAGTTATGCACATAAAATGCCTAGAAAAACCAGTTAATGCATAAAAATGTCCAAACGAACCCAAAAAAATAACAGAATTTGACACAACACTCCTGTTGTTCTATGTTGACACTAGAAATTTTTTGAAAGCAATAAGAGGCAATGGATATCGTTTCGTCCCCAAAGTTGGGGCGTTCCCTATCGAAACCATCATGCTTGTTGTGAGAAGCTCTGGTTTGTGAGAAGCGTATACCCGAACCTGCCCCAAATGGGACAAATTTTTTACCACGGCATGCTGATGCTGCTCCATGGTAGCATGCCAAGTTTCATGAATTTGAGGCGAGTTTTGGATTTAATTGAATTTAAAACCAGGCATCTCAACATTTTGCGGTAATCAACAATACAGTGTTTGAATTTTATTCCCATCTCTTGCATGGGACCTAGAAATTCACCCAAGGACACATATTAGATTTTTCAACCAACTTTAGTGCATTGGAGCATGTGCTTGTTGTTCAAATTGGAGTTATGCACATAAAATGCCTAGAAAACCCAGTTAATGCATAAAAATGTCCAAACGAACCCCAAAAAATCACAAAAATAGACAAAACACTCCTGTTGTTCTATGTAGACACTAGAAAAATTTTGAAAGCAATAAAAGGCAATGGATAGCGTTTCCTCCCCAAAGTTGGGACGTTCCCTATCGAAACCATCATGCTTGTTGTGAGAAGCTCTGGTTTGTGAGAAGCGTATACCCGAACCTGCCACAAACGGGACAAATTTTTTACCACGGCATGTTGATGCCACTCCATGATAGCATGCCCAGTTTCATGAATTTCAGACGAGTTTTGGATTTACTAGATTTAAAAACCACGCATCACAACGTTTTGCCGGCAATCAACAGTGCCTTGGTGTTTGAATTTCATTCCCATCTCTTGCGTGGGACCTAGAAATTCACCGAAGGACACAGATTACATTTTTCAACCAACTTTAGTGTATTGGAGCATGTGCTTATAGTTCAAATTTGAGTTATGCACATAAAATGCCTAGAAAACCCAGTTAATGCATAAAAATGTCCAAACGAACCCCGAAAAAACACAAAAATTGACACAACACTCCTGTTGTTCTATGTTGACACTAGAATTTTTTTTAAAGCAATAAGAGGCAATGGATTTCGTTTCGTCCCCAAAGGTGGGACGTTCCCTATCGAAACCATCATGCTTGTTGTGAGAAGCCATGCTTGTTGTGAGAAGCTCTTGTTTGTGAGAAGCGTATACCCAAACCTGCCCCAAATGGGAAAAAAATTTCACCATGGCATGTTGATGCCGCTCCATGATAGCATGCCAAGTTTCATGAATTTCAGAAGAGTTTTGTATTTGCTAGAATTTAAAAACCAGGCATCTCAACGTTTTGCCGGCAATCAACAGTGCCTTGGTGTTTGAATTTCATTCCCATATCTTGCATGGGACCTAGAAATTCACCGAAGGACACAGATTAGATTTTTCAACCAACTTTAGTGTATTGGAGCATGTGCTTATAGTTCAAATTTGAGTTATGCACATAAAATGCCTAGAAAACCTAGTTAATGCATAAAAATGTCCAAACGAACCCCGAAAAATCACAAAAATTGGCACAACACTCCTGTTGTTCTATGTTGACACTAGAAATTTTTTGAAAGCAATAAGAGGCAATGGATATCATTTCGTCCCCAAAGGGGGGACGTTCCCTATCGAAACCATCAGGCTTGTTGTGAGAAGCTACGGTTTGTGAGAAGCGTCTACGAACCTGCCCCAAAAGGGACAATTTTTTACCACGACATGTTGATGTTGCTCCATGATAGCATGCCAAGTTTCATGAATTTGAGGCGAGTTTTGGATTTACTAGAATTTGAAAACCAGGCATCTCATTATTTTGTCGGCAATCAACGATTTCGGTGTTTGAATTTCATTCCATCTCTTGCATGGGACATAGAAATTCACCCAACGACCTGATTAGATTTTTAAACCAACTTTAGTGCATTGGAGCATGTGCTTGTAGTTCAAATTTGAGTTATGCACATAAAATGCCTAGAAACCCAGTTAATGCATAAAAATGTCCAAACGAACCCCGAAAATCAAAAAAATTGACACAACACTCCTGTTTTCTATGTTGACACTAGAAATTTTATGAAAGCAATACGAGGCAATGGATATCGTTTCGTCCCCAAAGGTGGGACGTTCCCTATCGAAACCATCATGCTTGTTGTGAGAAGCTTTGGTTTGTGAGAAGCGTATACCCGAACCTGTCACAAACAGGAGAAATTTTTTCCACGGCATGTTGATGCCGCTCCATGATAGCATGTCAAGTTTCATGAATTTCGGACGAGTTTTGGATTTAATAGATTTAAAAACCAGGCATCTCAACGTTTTGCCGGCAATCAGCAGTGCCCTGGTGTTTGAATTTCATTCCCATCTCTTGCATGGGACCTAAAAATTCACCGAAGGACACAGATTAGATTTTTCAACCAACTTTAGTGTATTGGAGAATGTGCTTATAGTTCAAAGTTGAGTTATGCACATAAAATGCCTAGAAACCCAGTTAATGCATAAAATGTCCAAAGCGAACCCGAAAAATCACAAAATTGACACAACAATCCTATTGTTCTATGTTGATACTAGAAATTTTTTTAAAGCAATAATAGGCAATGGATATCGTTTCGTCCCCAAAGGTGGGACGTTCCCTATCGAAACCATCATGCTTGTTGTGATAAGCCATGCTTGTTGTGAGAAGCTCTTGTTTGGGAGAAGCGTATACCCTAACCTGCCCCAAATGGGACAAATTTTTTACCACGACATGTTGATGCCGCTCCATGATAGCAAGCCAAGTTTCATTAATTTCAGAAGAGTTTTGTATTTACTAGAATCTAAAAACCAGGCATCTCAACGTTTTGCCGGCAATCAACAGTGCGCTAGTGTTTGAATTCATTACCATCAATGGCATGGGACCTAGAAATTCACCCAAGGACACAAATTAGATTTTTCAACCAACTTTTGTGCATTGCAGTATGTGCTTGTAGTTCAAAATTGAGTTATGCACATAAAATGCCTAGAAAACCCAGTTAATGGATAAAAATGTCCAAACGAACCCCAAAAAATCACAAAATTGGCACAACACTCCTGTTGTTCTATGTTGACACTAGAAATTTTTTGAAAGCAATAAGAGGCAATGGATATCGTTTCGTCCCCAAAGGTGGGACGTTCCCTATCGAAACCATCATGCTTGTTGTGAGAATCTCAGGTTTGTGAGAAGCGTATACACGAACCTGCCCCAAACGGGACAATTTTTTTACCACGGCATGTTGATGCTGCTCCATGATAGCATGCCAAGTTTCATGAATTTCAGACGAGTTTTGGATTTACTAGAATTTAAAAACAAGGCATCTCAACATTTTTGCTGGCAATCAATAGTGCCTTGGTGTTTGAATTTCATTCCCATCTCTTGCATGGGACATAGAAATTCACCCAAGGACACCGATTAGATTTTTCAACGAACTTTAGTGCATTGGAGCATGTGCTTGTAGTTCAAATTTGAGTTATGCACATAAAATGCCTAGAAACCCCAGTTAATGCATAAAAATGTCCAAACGAACCCCGAAAAATCACAAAAATTGACACAACACTCCTGTTTTCTATGTTGCACTAGAAATTTTTTGAAAGCAATAAGAGACTATGGATATTATTTCGTCCCCAAAGGTGGGACGTTCCCTATCGAAACCATCATGCTTGTTGTGATAAGCCATGCTTGTTGTGAGAAGCTCTTGTTTGGGAGAAGCGTATACCCGAACCTGCCCCAAATGGGACAAATTTTTTACCACGACATGTTGATGCCGCTCCATGATAGCAAGCCAAGTTTCATTAATTACAGAAGAGTTTTGTATTTACTAGAATCTAAAAACCAGGCATCTCAACGTTTTGCCGGCAATCAAAAGTGCGCTAGTGTTTGAATTCATTACCATCAATGGCATGGGACCTAGAAATTCACCCAAGGACACAAATTAGATTTTTCAACCAACTTTTGTGCATTGCAGTATGTGCTTGTAGTTCAAAATTGAGTTATGCACATAAAATGCCTAGAAAACCCAGTTAATGGATAAAAATGTCCAAACGAACCCCAAAAAATCACAAAATTGGCACAACACTCCTGTTGTTCTATGTTGACACTAGAAATTTTTTGAAAGCAATAAGAGGCAATGGATATCGTTTCGTCCCCAAAGGTGGGACGTTCCCTATCGAAACCATCATGCTTGTTGTGAGAATCTCAGGTTTGTGAGAAGCGTATACCCGAACCTGCCCCAAACGGGACAAATTTTTTACCACGGCATGTTGATGCTGCTCCATGATAGCATGCCAAGTTTCATGAATTTCAGACGAGTTTTGGATTTACTAGAATTTAAAAACAAGGCATCTCAACATTTTTGCTGGCAATCAATAGTGCCTTGGTGTTTGAATTTCATTCCCATCTCTTGCATGGGACATAGAAATTCACCCAAGGACACCGATTAGATTTTTCAACCAACTTTAGTGCATTGGAGCATGTGCTTGTAGTTCAAATTTGAGTTATGCACATAAAATGCCTAGAAACCCCAGTTAATGCATAAAAATGTCCAAACGAACCCCGAAAAATCACAAAAATTGACACAACACTCCTGTTTTCTATGTTGCACTAGAAAATTTTTGAAAGCAATAAGAGACTATGGATATTACTTCGTCCCCAAAGGTGGGACGTTCCCTATCGAAACCATCATGCTTTGTTGTGAGAAGCTCTGGTTTGTGAGAAGCGTATACCCGAACCTACCCCAAATGGGACAAATTGTTTACCGGGGCATGTTGCTGCCGCTCCATGATAGCATGCCAAGTTTCATGAATTTCAGACGAGTTTTCGATTTACTAGAATTTAAAAACCAGGCATGTCAACGTTTTGCCGGCAATCAATAGTGCCCTGGTGTTTGAATTTCAGTCCCATCTCTTGCATGGGACCTAGAAATTCACCCAAGGACACAGATTAGATTTTTCAACCAACTTTAGCGCATTGGAGCACGTGCCTGTATTTCAGATTTGTGTTATGCACATAAAATGCCTAGAAAACCTAGTTAATGCATAAAAATGTCCAAACGAACCCCAAAAATCACAAAAATTGACACAACACTCACTACTAGGAAAAGGGCTATAGATAGGATTGATACTAATGGCGCACCGACGAACCAGTGCGCCACTACTATATACTAATGGCGCACCAGTCGGCGATGCGCCATTAGTGTGGAAGACACTAATGTCGCACGAGAGACATGGTGCGCCACTAGTATTAAATGTTTTTTTTCATTTTTACATACATACTAATGGCGCATCAGGTCGTAGTGCGCCATTACTAGTTCTAACTAGTAATGGCGCACGAGGCGAATCGTCTTGCCATTACTGTATTTTTTATTCTTTTTTTGCAGAACTACTAATGGCGCACTCTTGCAAGCGCCATTACCTCGTTTAGACTAGTAATGGCGCACTATGACCAAGTGCGCCATTATATATATATATATATATATATATATATATATATATATATATATATATATATATATATATATATATATATATATATATATATATATTATTTGTTACTTTTCTACAACACTACTAATGGCGCACCACCTATGGTGTGCTATTAGTAACAGTCATCGCCATTAGTAACTGGGACCCCAACAAGATATTTTGGACAGCCCCACACCTACCCACTCACTTTCCCCACTTCATTCCCTCCACCTCCTTCTCCAAGCTTAGGCTGCCTCCTCCTCCTCACCTCATTTCCACCATAGATTCATCAAAATTAAGTGGTGAAATTACCTTTTTTGATAGGTAAGTAAGGGAAAGCTATCTTCATGATGTAGATCTACTTTTTTCTCCCTAGCTCGCTCCAACAACGTGCACATGCACTTTTGTGGCCTAGCTAGATCTATGTATGTTTGTGGTGTTGCTTGTGTTTGTGGTGTTGCATATATGTTTGTGTTTGCAGTACCGGTATTTGAAATGCGATAGTTGCCAACATTTTGCGGAATGTTGATTCATTTCCGTTTGGCGAGAATTTTGGCACTATGCATTCTTTTGGTCCTATTTTTAGGGAAGGTCATGCCAAATTTTTCTTGGTTCTAAAATATCGTTTTGCTCTACCCTCGAGCGACCATGGTCCGCATGATGACCGAAGGCATCGTGAATAGGTTTTTGAGCTCCGCGAAGGCCGAGATGCTTCAAAAGAACGAGACGGAGATAAGATGTCCGTGTCAAAGATGCAAGCTGAAGAGCCTTATTGCGGATCCGGATTCCGGGCAGGTGCGGAACCACCTGCTCTTGCGTGGTTTCATGGATGGCTATCGGTGGCAAGGTGATGAAGATGACTATGAAGTCGTCCATGGGGGCCGGGCAAGAAATGAGGAAGGGCAACAAGACAAGTACCACCGCGGCGAGGGCGGGCGAGAAGACGAAGAATCTCCAGGACATGATCACGGCGGTGATGCTGTACACAGTCATCATGTAGAAGATGTCGTACATGATGATGAGGAAGATCAAGACGAAGGGCATGATCATGAAGATGAAGATGCCAGAGCAGACGACGATGGAGGCTGGGTACAGGACCCTCATATTCAAGAGCTGCTTCCCAAGCAGACGGATAACGCAAGAGCTGCCGCCCGAGAGTAAGCCAAGCTGGATCAACTGGAGATAGAAGCGGTTACTCCATTGTATGAAGGATGCAGGCCCGAGGATACCCGCCTGAAAGTAACGCTCATGGCTCTGGAGATGAAGGTAAAACACAAAATGACCGACGCATGCTTCGACGAGAACAAGTCATTCTGGCACGAACGTCTTCCCAAGGGGAACAAGTGCCCGACCAGTTTCGAGGAGGCGAAGAAAATTATGTGTCCTCTGGATTTACCGCACGTGAAATACCATGTGTGCATGAACAATTGCATCATTGATCGGGACGAGCACGCGGAGTCTACCATATGTCCGGTGTGCGGCGTCACTCGATACAAGAAGAGGAAGACAGCTCCTCGAAAATCGGTGTGGTACTTTCCGATCACTCCTCGTCTGCAGCGGTATTTCGCGGACCCTAAGGTAGCAAAGCTCCTGCATTGGCACGTGGATAGGGAGGAGAAGAAGCAGGAAGATGATGGAAATGATCCGGAGATAAATAAAAAAGACAAGACGCTGAGTCACCCTAAGGATGCGAGCGGTGCAAGCGTTGAACTTCGAATACCCAGAATTTGGGAAGGATCCAGGAACATCGTCTTTGGGCGCTAGCACCGATGGAGTCAATCCGTTTGGAAGCCGAGAGAAGCACACATAGCACTGGCCTATGTTTGTGTGGATGTACAACCTTCCCCTGGTTGTGCATGAAGAGGAAGTACATTCACATGAGTATGCTAATTGAAGGGCCGAAACAACCAGGGAACGACATCAATCTGTATCTGGGGCTGCTAAAAGAGGAGCTAGACACGCTGTGGAAAATGCCGCCCAATATGTGGGACGCCGCAGAGAAAGAATATTTCCCTATGAGAGCCGTACTGCTCACGACGGTGCACGACTATCTCGGTTACGGATATCTCGCGGGGCAGGTAGTCCACGGATTTTCTGGATGCGTAAGGTGCATGGATGATACAACGTATCGCCAGCTAGATAGATCCCGGGTCTTCGAAAACCGTGTTCATGGGACATCGAAGGTGGCTTCACGACGATGACCCATGGAGGAAACGCAAGGATCTGTTCGATGGTGAAACCAAACCCCGAAAACGCCCGTGTATGAGGAGCGGCGAGGAAATAGACGAGCTGTTGAAAATTGGAAAGAGCGCCACACCGCGGGAAAGAAGCAAAAGGCGCCAGAGCCGGAAAGAAGCGAAAAGGCGCGAGCCGTTCTTGAAGGTATGGAAAACGAGGTCTATTTTACGTGACTTGCCGTCTTTGGAAGATCCACCGTGTGCCTCAAAGCCTTGATGTTATGCATATCACGAAGAACGTGTGCGATAGTCTGCTTGGTACCCCTGCTCAACATGCCGAGAGGACCAAAGATGGGCGAAAGCAAGGGCAGACTTGAAATCAATGGGCATCGTGCAGGAGCTTCACGCTAATGATGATGATGATGAAGATGATGACCTTGAAGCAGGACACGAAAGTCGCCGCAAAGGCAAAAGGCCAAGAAGACCGGAAATGACTACCTCCCGCATGCTTCACTCTAAGTCGGGAGGAGATCAAGCAGTTTTCACCTGCCTCCTAGGAGTAAAACTTCCTTACGGTTACACGGGAAGATAAGCAGATACCTAGACCCAGTGACGAAGTTCAGCCGGATGAAGTCTCACGACTGTCACTTGTCGATGACGCAGATACTTCGATTGCAATCCGTGGGATCATGGACGCGCACGTCCGTGAAATGCTATTTGGCCTATGCAACTTTTTCGATGTCATCTCTCGGAAGTCGATTGGCGTGAGGCAACTCGAAGGCTACAGGGAAGAGATCATGGTGATACTATGCGAGATTGTGATGTACTTCCCGCCCGCATTCTTCGACGTTATGGTGCATCTGCTGGTCCATATCGTGGAGGATATCATCCAACTCGGGCCGACGTTCCTGCACAGCATGATGCCGTTTGGAAGGATGAATGGTGTCATCAAAGTATACGTTCACAACATGTCACGTCCAGAGGGAAGTATAGCCAAGGGCTTTCTGAACGAAGGGTGCATCTCCTACTGCACGAATTATCTTGGCATCGAGAACCCCGTTGGTCTGGCCGTCAACAGGCACCTCGGCAGGCTCGCTGGATGGGGTCACCGTGAGGGTCATCGCGAAATGCATGTCGACTTCGAGGGTCGACTCGCCGACTTTGAAAGAACAAACCTAGTCGCGCTACAACACATAGACGTGGTCGATCCTTGGGTGGTAGAGCACAAAACCTTTATTGAGAAGACGTACAATGACCGAGGCCAATAGAGGACAGACGGAGATATAATCAAAGAGCACAACTCATGTTTCACGCGTTGGTTCAAGCAGAAGCTTCTGTCGTACCCTTTGCATGAGGATTCTTCCGCGGAAGAACAACTCATATTCGCCTTGTCACAGGGCGCCGAGCACAACCTCATGACCTATGAGGCATACGATATCAACGGCTACACATTCTACACCGAGAACAAGGACATGAAGAGCGATGGTTATCAGAACTCCGGGGTAACGATGGAATCCTACACCGGCAACGACAAGGACAGATACTACGGAAGGATCGAGGAGATCTGGGAGCTGAGCTCTGTTGGAGAGAAGGTCCCGATGTTCCGTGTCGAGATGGGCCAAGAGCGTCCTAAAAGAAGACCGGTATTTCACCACCATGGTTATACCGAAGCCAAATCCAAGATCATGGTATAAGCGTCACCATGAGAAATGAGCCATGGTGCGGCTTCCCAAGTGGACCAATGTTTCAATCGTAGTCTTCATTTCTTGATTGTATTTCATGGGCACTTTTGATATCATGAATATTTTTAAATTTCATGGGCACTTTTTGAATTCATGAGGAAACTTGATCTCGATCCCCCTCCATCTCAATCTCGATTCCCCTCCATCTCGATCTCGATCCCCTCCATCTCGATCCCACCCGCACCTCCCGCTAGCTCCACCGCCGACGACCCACCGCAACCTCCCCGCTCCACCGCCGACGAGCACCCGGCCCCCCGCACCCTCCTCCGCTCCACCGCCGCCGCCGATGATATTTTCAAGTAACAAATTTGAGCATATTTAAAAAAAAATTATTACTGTTTTTATAAAAAATTATTATTGTTATGATTTAGACAAGTTTGAACATATTTAAACACAAATAAATATAAAAAACAGCATTTAAAATGCATAAAATAATATTGGGGAGCCTGGGAATCGAACCCAGGACCTCCTGGTTTGTGTGTTGCGTGCTGACCAGTCGGGCTAGTGGGTGGGTTCTGTTGTAGATAGGGTTAGGTTGTAGATAGGGCTAGTGGGCTAGATTTAAAAAAAATTCTAATGGCGCACTGGGTGGTGCGCCATTAGAATAATCGCATACTATGGCGCACGATGGGGTGGTGCGCCATTAGAAAGCTTCCTCCACACTAAATCCCCAATCTCTCTAATCTCTCCCCTGCCTCATCGATCTCACCCGCTGCCCCCGTGTTCGCCGTCCCCTCGCCGCCCCCCGCCTCCTTCGCCATCCCCGAGCCGAGCGCCCGCCTCTGTCGCCGTCTCCGAGCCGAGCGCCGCCTCCCTCGCCGTCCCCGACCCGAGTGCCCTCGAGGTCCTCCCGCCAAGTGCCCCCTCCCCCCGCGGCCCCGCCTGCGCCCTCGACGTGCTCGCTTTCCAACACCGTGCGGCCTGCCTAGGAGGACCGCCGCCGTCTTCCTCTTCGACTACGAGGACCCGGACGAGCTCGAACGCCCAGGAGGACCGCCACCGCTCGACGCCCTCGACCGCGCAGCCTGCCCAGGAGGACCGCCACCGCTCGACGCCGAATTCGCGTCGCCACGACTAGCTCCGGCTGCCCCAAGTCGCCCTCGACCTCCCAAGTGAGCACCCGAGCCGCTTCCCCCTCTTTATTTCCTTCTGATGTGTTCTAGGGCTGGGGGTTGGAGAAATTTGGACAAGGAAAGGGAGTTGGAGAATTAAGTAGCTAGGGTTTTCCAAATGTTCAAATATCTGAGCTTGCATTTAGATGCATTTTGGAGGATACTAGTCTCAACTAAGCATCCGCCTAGAGATTCTTTCTTTAAGTAGCTAGGCTCAATTAGTGAATTTTCCAGTGAGTTTGGATTCATGCAACAATATGAAACATTAATTACTATTCTTTCTGGCCACTAATGATAGATGTAACATGTAAGAAGTCCATAATTGATTAATTGATCTGTTAGTTTGATAGTTTTTTTAGTGTTGCACCTTTTCCTTCTACAACTTGCAGATGTGCACACAGTTTTTTGTGTTCAGTTTAGGAGTTGGTCCTTGGGAAGCATAAATAAAACATTATTGGCAAGTGCAGTCTTGTTACTCCTAGGTATCTACAAATGAGTAGATGAATATTTGTTACCAGGAGGGGTTACAAATGAGTAGATGAACATTATTGGCAAGTTTGGCATGGAAACTACAGAGTTACTATGTAGTGTTGTATTACTTCTTCCGGATTCAGGGTGTTTAAATGTGCATTAGTTCTTCCGATAATTAATGGTTAAAGTCCTTTGACAAGAATGTGAACAATAAGAGATGTAACCAATCCCGAAGTAGAACCATGTATCTTTTCTCTCTACAATTCTCATGCAACAATATGGAACTAATTCTTTAAGTAGTTAATGAGAACACTTGGTCCATATTCATTTGCAGTGAACATACATTTTCTTTGTTCTTATAATATGTGCTTGATGTCGATTATGCTATGAGGATATTAGTCTAAGCCAGTCTTGGATGCATTGTTTTATCTGCGGTGGTTAAACCAGTTCTGAAAATTATCTAGTTTGACCTGTACTTGTCCAGCTATCATAATCTATTCTTTGACCATGGCAGTGGCTGGCATTTTGTTATGATAATTTCAGTATATATCTTCTGTCCTTTCTTGATCTCGTTGTATTTTCAATTCACAGCAACTCTCCGACGAAGTCTCCTCCGTGTAATATATGTCTCATGCTTTCTAAAGAGTACTAGTATCTTGACTAAACTATCCACTTGCTATGCTTAGCTGCTCTGTTGTCTGAATCGTGACACTTTGCTGTCATAATGCAACTAAGCATACTAGTCTCAACTAAGCATACTAGTTTTTGTAGTGAGACAGTTAGATAGTGAGACAAGAAGAAGGAAACTTCCCAGATTATGTAGAAAGAAAATACTTGGTTTGACAGCAAGTACCATGACATGAATCAAAAAACATATACGATGGGAAAAATAAAATGGCAGAAACACAGGAGGTTACGGTTTGTTGTATCTCCACCAGTTTGGGTTGGTGAATGTGGATGATTTTTTATCCTGTGAACTCATTGTCTTTGCTACAAGAATTTGGTATCATCATGGTGTAATTTTGTTAACATTCTGGTTTTGTTAGATAGTGGCTACACTAATCTAGAGTGATACAATTTTCCTTCCCATTTGGTATCATCATGTTCAGGTGTATCAGTTATAACATCATGTGGGTTTTTAAGTCTGTTTATAGCTCTAGTACAGTTCTCTTACACTTCTTGAGGACTTGTATTTGCTCTTGTTGTGTTGTTGTTCCTATATTGTAGTTGCTTCAGCACACTACCATGACTTAATGTTTACAATAGATGTTTTCTTTGTGTCCAATAGTCAGCGTATATATTTCTTGAGGTAACTGGTCAAATGTTCGGTGTGTATGTCTAAACTTGAATGTTGCAATGCTGTTTTCTTGAGGCTCTTGTCAAAACTTGAGCTCTTGTCTTGCAAAGATGATGATCATCTTGCTAGTTTGCTGGGTTTTGTCTCCGACCATTGTGTCGTGATGAATTTGCAGGTACCCGAGAGGCCCTTGAGTTTGCGGAATGTCGATTAACTTCCGTTCCGGCAAATTGGTACTCCATATGTCCTATTTTCAGCAAAGGTCATGCTAAAATTTTCCGTGAATTTTAGCATGACTTTGCTAAAAATAGGACATTTGGGGTACTTGCGACTAATGCATGGGCCAGGGTATCTTAGTACTTAGTTAAGTAGGATCAACTGCCCTGCCATTCTTGCTGCATTAAACCATAGGTGGCAATAGAGCCAAGTGATAGGCCCAACTTAGAATTATCCTTAGCATCGATAAACCCTAGATGATAAACCCAACATAGGTGGCAATAGAGCCAAGTGATTAGTGACAAGTGATTAGGCCCAACCTAGGGTGCCTCGGCATCGATAAACCCTAAATGATGAAAACTTAACTTGGCTGACCCGGATGCCTCGATGTCGATGAGAACCTAAATGATGTATGCTTAGGCTTTTAGGGTGCCTCGGCGTCGACAAACCCTAAATGATGAAAGCTTAGGCTTTTAGGGTGCCTCGGTGTCGACAAACCCTAAATGATGAGACCATGATCTTGTACCTTGACAATAACCAACTTTTTGACCAAATTTTTTTCCTATTTAGAGCGAAACATGGCCCACAACGATGAGGCCGGTGGTTCGGGCGGCAAGCAATTCTGGGAGCTGTCCCAGGAGATGGAGGAACAACCTCACCGCTATGAGGACACCGTGGAAGACACCGATCCTGATTACACAACCCCTAGTGGCGTCGGGGATGACACCATGATGGTGCCGCCGAGGATGCCACCACTGATGATGGCGGCGCACACACAGATAGCGGCCAACCGAAGAAGCAAAGGAAGGACTGGCGCCCGAATGCGCTCCGCACCCTCAAGGAGGAATTCACTCAAGTGGACTCCGGCGGAATCCAATGAGCCCAAACATATAGTCAAGGGGTACTCGGTTCAGCTCGGGTGCATTCTCCGGAGCACCGTCTCGATCAACACCGAGAACCTTAGGCATAAGGACCGAGGGAATTTGTGCAACCTCCTCTTCACGAAGCTGCACGAACGATACAAGTTCCCCGCCGAATTTGAAAACACACGCCTCTCAGGGAATAAAGTGAACAGTGCCGCCCTCACGAAGATGAGCACGGCCCTGTCTACTTGGAGAAGCGCGGTGAAGAGAATGATTGATAAAGGTGATAGTTATGTGAAGATCAAGGTGAAATATCCTTTGATGAGCGAAGATGAGTACAAGGAGTTCAAGATCAAGTGCGAGAGCAGTGCAACCTCCGAATCAAGTAAGTGGGGGGAAGAAATGCGGGAGTTGAACTTAGGGCAACACAAACTCGGTCCCGGCGGTTACAGAGTGGCGGAGCCTATATGGGACAAGGAGGACGCGAAGCGTGACGAGCAAGGCCTACCACCCCGCTTCGAGAAATACAGCGGTGACAAGTAGACCAGGAACTATGTCAGGGCCCGGTACAAGGAGGCCCGATAACAAAGGAGCTTACCACGGATCCGAAGACCAGGGCGCTTGAGCTTGTTCTGGTAAGGAATACACCCCCGCGTAATTAGCTCCATATGGTTGCACTCTAATTAATCCGCAATATTTCTAAATGGTTCACGTTCCTTTCGCAGGACACTGAAAGCAGTAGCGCGGGGTCGTCTCAGAGCTCCCCTTTCGACACCCCTTTAAATAGGGCGTTGAACGTAATGAAAAACAAGGATAAGCTCACTAAGCCGGCGTCACTGGTCGTGTGGCGGCAAAGGCTTGTCCACAAAATGGGGTCATACTATACGCTGGCGTGCGGAAGGAGAAAAGACCAGCTCGGAAAGCCATACGCACGAGGTTGAAGAACTCAAGGCACAAGTGGCGCGGATTCGGAGCTTGTCCAAGAGCAAGTGGAACAACAACTAGGAGCGAAGCTCAACGCCATGGTGCCTACGTTGATTCATGGGCCGACGGCGTGGATTGCGGGCGCCAGCAGGGGCCTCCCGGTTCCCGGCTTCACGGCCAACAACTTCAAGACAGCGTAAGGCGGCGCCATTGGTGTCTCTGGCGGCGGCGCCATTGGTGTCTCCGGCGGAGGTGGTATTCGTGTCTCCGGCGCCCGGCCGACGGCATTGAGCTTAATGCACCCAGGTGTCGCCGGCGGCACCTCGCAAAGAAGCGCCCCTCCGTCGATTGCATGCCCGCCATTGGCGGTGCCTCGACATTAGCCGAGCTCGACGGCATCACGGTAACTAAGCCTCTCGCCGATGACTTCATCTCCTTGCCTTTGATGGGCATCCACGACGCCTGTACATGTTTTCGCAGGCACCGTCGGCGTTCCTTGCACTCTTCGCACTTCGGGCGCCGAGTTGGTCGATGTCGCCAAGGGCAGAATCTTTCAACCGGCAACCCCATGTTCCACGGTAATCCGATGCCACCCACAGTGTATAGGGTTGAAGTGGTTCGGTGCTGCCAGGCTGTGACGAAGTTGTTACCTCGATTCGACCGCTGGGGCGACGAAGAAGATGAGATGACCCTCGGCGCTGCGTAAACAGGCCCTGCTTTGGCGAAGAGCCGATTCGTTTGAGGCGGGGACACCACCCCACACGACAAGACCGCCCGATCGTGCGGCGCCAAGCCATGGCAAAAACGCCGCCGCGCTACCGGACCTGCCGGACATCCCTATGGCACGGGATCCGGACAGCCCTATGCACGGAGATCCGGACGGCGGCGACAACGACCACGGTACATTTACCAAAGTTGATAAGAACTTTGCCGAACATGGGTACGCTGACGAGTTCTGCGGGCCTCTTTCTCAAGAACCCAACCAATACGACCGCGATCTAGCTAGTACGGTGGAGAAATCCAATTGCAACATGCGTCGTCTGGCGTTCAGTTCTTAGGACACGCCTCCAGCTCCTGCCTTCACCGAGCCTCAGATAGCTGAGGTGCGAAATATTATCAGCCCCAACACGCTCAAGAAGGCGGTATGTGAGCAGAACTCGGTCCCATTACAGGAGATCAAGAAGAAGGGACGGAAACGAAAGACTAACAAGGGCGCCGGTGCGAGCCAGCCGGCACCGAGTTCAATCCGTGCTCAGGATGGGCCACCTTCACCTAAGGATATCTCGAGGAGGGTGCATGTGGCGGGTAGGGCGATGCTGCCGCCAAATATGCTGAATGCTGCAACCGGTGTTATGCGGAGTCTGCACGACAGTGTTCTTTCTTTGGAGAAGCGGCGTCTCAGAGAGAATGATGTGGCATACCCGGTTTTCGTGGCCAAGGTGCCAGAGGGCAAGGGCTTTGTGGATGGCGACATCGGGGGTACGATCGTCCTGCGGTTTGATGACATCTTTGCTATGTTTAACCTTCATCCGCTGCACTACACCTTCGTTCGGCTGTTTTCGCTGAGTATGGAGATGCGGATCATTAGAGACAAGACCCCGGACATCGTGATAGTCGACCCCTTCTACATGCGTGCCAAGCACTTGAGCAGCGCTGGGGACCGCCAAGTTGCGAGTTCACACCTCGAAGGCGTCATTCTGGCAAACCCAGATAAGGATAACTTCCTTGTGGCTTACTTTCCGAGTAAGTCATCCCTTAACTGCCCGTAACATATGATATCTTAGATTTGATCGTTCTTTTTTTCTAACATTCCGTGTTCGTGCGGTGACACATTGCACACTCATCCTCTTAGGCCGAAATATTCCATGGCCATGTATTTCGACCGAACCGTAACTCCAAGATAGACTACACAAATGTCAAGGAAGTTCTTGACGATGTTCTCCCTGCCACGCCAAATCTGGAACACCTTCACCGGGGCAGTTTGTAAACGGCAAGCACACCTTCTCACACTGTCTGATTCTGCTGCATCAGCGATGCTTTGGCGGTCGAAGGATGCCTACTATCGCCCTCCATCCCATGCGGGCGATTGTAAGGGACCATCATCACCTTCTGCTACCAGATAGTCTCAAAGATTGGGTCGCGAGGTTGTCGGCAACCCAGGACGCGGACCTCAGACAAGAATTCTTTCGCATCCAGTCGGAGTTTGCGGACATCATCCATCAAGATGTCCTTCATACCTCGGGGCAGTTCTTCCACAGATATCAACCGTCCAACGGTGAGATAGATGAAACGCTACAAATGCAGGGTGACAACAACCGCGATTTCATGACCATCACGACAGACGGCGGCTTCATCCACGCTCCTGTCCGATGAGTCGAGTTGAAAGTAGTGATGTGTAGTTCTGAAACATTTATTGGCTCATGTTGTAATTAAACTTTAATGAGTTCGTATGCCTCTTTGATTTGGACAGTCGTTCAACTTAGATGTAATCGATGCTATTTATTAGTAGGACCATGAATCGTGCTATTGATGTCTTGCTTTTCTCTGCCGATCCTTTTGTTGCGTACTTACATATTGCTTAGGTATTGTCTGTTGTTTGGCTTGTGCATAGAGATGTCGTCGTATGTCGTGTACAAGGGTAAGGTTCGAAGTCTCGACGACCGGGAGGAGTGTCGAAGACAGGTTCACCGTTCAGTGATAACAGTTACAAAGGTACACCACTAGGGCGGAGGCCGAATCTAGATACGCCCGCTATCTAGCGGGAGAGAGAAGGGAGCGTTGGAGGAACAGGATGAAGACCAGTTTGATCGCGATGATGCTCATCGTGATGACCACAGCTCTCTTCTATGTGATGGTAGTTTAGATGATCGATATCGACTTGTAATGTGAAGACAAACTTGATACTCGCGGTCTTGAGACTTGTAGTGTTTTATCTTTGTTCGGTCTTTTGAATTCGGAGACTAATATGATGAATTGTATTCGGAGACTAATCTTCTATTGTATTCGATGAATCTGATGTTGCTGTGTGCTGCTGTCTATATTCTGTCCAATAATATATTTTGTAACCTGTGCAAAAATCAGAAAAGTAAAAAAAAAAACAAATATTCATACTAATGGCGCATCACCACCAGGTGCGCCATTAGTATGCCAAAGGATAGTAATGGCGCATCAACATAGCATGCGCCATTAGTATGACAAAGCACATGCTTAGGTATGGCCCCAGGAGAATACACTAATGGCGCATTGTGTTACATACTAATGGCGCATCGCTTGTTGCGCCATTAATATTCAGATACTAATGGCGCACCGGTGGTGCGCCATTAGTAAAAATTTAGTGGCGTGCTACTAATGGCGCACTGGTAATGCGCCATTAGTAGGCAAAACCAGTGCGCCATTAGTAGGCCTTTTCCTAGTAGTGACTCCTGTTGTTCTATGTTGACACTAGAAATTTTTTGAAAGCAATAAGAGGCAATGGATATCGTTTCGTCCCCAAAGGTGGGACGTTCCCTATCGAAACCACCATGCTTGTTGTGAGAAGCTCTGGTTTGTGAGAAGCGTATACCTGAACCTAACCCAAATGGGTCAAATTTTTTACCGTGGCATGTTGATGCCACTCCATGATAGCATGCCAAGTTTCATTAATTTCAGACGAGTTTTGGATTTACTAGAATTTAAAAACCAGGCATCTCAATGTTTTGCCGGCAATCAACAGTGCCCTGGTGTTTGAATTTCATTCCCATCTCTTGCATGGGACCTAGAAATTCAGACAAGGACACATATTAGATTTTTCAACCAACTTTAGTGCATTGGAGCATGTGCTTGTAGTTCAAATTTGAGTTACGCACATAAAATGCCTAGAAAACATAGGTAATGCATAAAAATGTCCAAACGAACCGCAAAAAATCACAAAAATTGACACAACACTCCTGTTGTTCTATGTTGACACTAGAAAATTTTTGAAAGCAATAAGAGGAAATAGATATCGTTTCGTCACCAAAGGTGGGACGTTCCCTGTCGAAACCATCATGCTTGTTGTGAGAAGCTCTGGTTTGCGAGAAGCGTATACCCGAACCTGCCCCAAATGGGACAAACTTTTTACCGTGGCATGTTGATGCCGCTCCATGATAGCATGCGAAGTTTCATGAATTTCAGACGAGTTTTGGATTTACTAGAATTTAAAAACCAGGCATCTCAACGTTTTGCCGGCAATCAACAGTGCCCTGGTGTTTGAATTTCATTCCTATCTCTTGCATGGGACCTACAAAATCAACCAAAAACACAGATTAGATTTTTCAACCAACTTTAGTGCATCGGAGCATGTGCTTGTAGTTCAGATTTGAGTTATGCACATAAAATGCCTAGAAAACCTAGTTATTGCATAAAAATGTTCAAACAAACCCCGAAAAATCACAAAAATTGACACAACACTCCTGTTGTTCTATGTTGACACTAGAAATTTTTTGAAAGAAATAAGAGGCAATTGATATCGTTTCGTCCCCAAAGGTGGGACGTTCCCTGTCAAAACCACCATGCTTGTTGTGAGAAGCTCTGGTTTATGAGAAGCGTATACCTGAACATCCCCAAATGGGACAAATTTTTTTACCGCGTCATGTTTATGTCACTCCTTGATAGCATGCCAAGTTTCATGAATTTCACACGAGTTTTGGATTTATTAGAATTTAAAAACCAGGCATCTCAACGTTTAGCCGGCAATCAATAGTGCCCTGGTGTTTGAATTTCATTTCCATCTCTTGCATGGGACCTAGAAATTCACCCAAGGACACAGATTAGATTTTTCAACCAACTTTAGTGCATTGGAGCATGTGCTTGTAGTTCAAATTTGAGTAACGCACATAAAATGCCTAGAAAACCTAGTTAATGCATAATGTCCAAACGAACCCCAAAAAATCACAAAAATAAACACAACACTCCTGTTGTTCTATGTTGGCACTAGAAAATTTTTGAAAGCAATAAGAGGCAATGGATATCATTTCATCCCCAAAGGTGGGACGTTCCCTGTCAAAACCATCATGCTTGTTGTGAGAAGCTCTGGTTTGTGAGAAGCTATACCCGAACCTGCCCCAAATGGAACAAAATTTTTACCGCGGCATGTTGATGCCGCTCCATGATAGCATGCCAAGTTTCATGAATTTCAGACGAGTTTTGGATTTACTAGAATTTAAAAACCAGGCATCTCAACGTTTTGTCGGCAATCAACAAGGTGCCCCTGGTGTTTGAATTTCATTCCATCTCTTGCATGGGACCTAGAAATTCACCCAAGGACACATATTAGATTTTTCAACCAACTTTAGTGTATTGGAGCATGTGCTTATAGTTCAAATTTGAGTTATGCACATAAAATGCCTAGAAAAAGCCAGTTAATGCATAAAAATGTCCAAACGAACCCCGAAAAATCAGAAAAATTGACACAACACTCCTGTTGTTCTATGTTGACACTTGAAAATTTTTTAAAGCAATAAGAGGCAATGGATATCGTTTCTTCCCCAAAGGTGGGACGTTCCCTATCGAAACCATCATGCTTGTTGTGAGAAGTTCTGGTTTGTGAGAAGCGTATAGCCGAACCTGCCCCAAGTGGGACAATTTTTTTACCAGGTCATGTTGATGCCGCTCTATGATAGCATGCCAAGTTTCATGAATTTGAGACGAGTTTTGGATTTACTTGACTTTAAAAACCAGGCATCTCAACATTATACCGGCAATCAACGATTGTTTTGGTGTTTGAATTTCATTCCCATCTCTTGCATGGGACCTAGAAATTCACCAAAGGACACAAATTAGATTTTTCAACCAACTTTAGTGCATTGGAGCATGTGCCTGTAGTTCAGATTTGAGTTATTCACATAAAATTCCTAGAAAACCCAGTAAATGCATAAAAATGCCCAAACGAACCCCGGAAAATCACAAAAATTTGACACAATACTCCTGCTGTTCTATCTTGACACTAGAAATTTTTTGAAAGCAATAAGAGGCAATGGATAACGTTTCGTCCCCAAAGGTGGGACATTCCCTATCGAAACCATCATGCTTGTTGTGAGAAGCTCTGGTTTGTGAGAAGCGTATACCCGAAGCTACCCCAAATGGGACAAATTTTTTACCGCGGGATGTTGATGCCACTCCATGATAGAATGCCAAGTTTCATGAATTTCAGACGAGTTTTGGATTTACTAGAATTTAAAAACCAGGCATCTCAACGTTTTGCCGGCAATCAAAAGTGCCTTGGTGTTTGAATTTCATTCCCATCTCTTGCATGGGACCTAGAAATTCACCCAAGGACACAGATTAGATTTTTCAGCCAACTTTAGTGCATTGGAGCATGTGCTTGTAGTGTAGATTTGAGTTATGCACATAAAATGCCTAGAAAACCCAGTTAATGCATAAAAAATGTTCAAACGAACCCCGAAAAATCACAAAAATTGACACAATACTCCTGTTGTTCTATGTTTACACTAGAAATTTTTTGAAAGCAATAAGAGGCAATGGATATCGTTTCGTCCCCAAAGGTGGGACATTCCCTATCGAAACCATTATGCTTGTTGTGAGAAGCTCTGGTTTGTGGGAAGCGTATACCCGAACCTACCCCAAATGGGACAAATTTTTTACCGCGGCATGTTGATGCTGCTCCATGATAGCATGCCAAGTTTCATAAATTTCAGACGAGTTTTGGATTTACTTGAATTTAAAATCCAGGCATCTCAACATTTTGCCGGCAATCAACAGTGCCCTGGTGTTTGAATTTCATTCCCATCTCCTGCATGGGACCTAGAAATTCACCCAAGGACACACATTATATTTTTCAACCAACTTTAGTGCATTGGAGCATGTGCTTGTAGTTCAGATTTGAGTTATGCACATAAAATGCCTAGAAAACCTATTTAATGCATAAAAATGTGCAAACAAACCCCGAAAAATCACAAAAAATGACACAACACTCCTGTTGTTCTATGTTGACACTAGAATTTTTTTGAAAGCAATAAGAGGCAATGGATATTGTTTCGTCCCCAAAGGTGGGATGTTCCCTATCGAAACCACCATGCTTGTTGTGAGAAGCTCTAGTTTGTGAGAAGCGTATACTCGAACCTACCCCAAATGGGACAAATTTTTCAAGCGACATCTTGATTTCGCTCCATGATAGCATGCCAAGTTTCATGAATTTCAGACAAGTTTTGGATTTACTAGAATTAAAAACCAGGCATCTCAACGTTTTGCCGGCAATCAACAGTGCCCGGGTGTTTGAATTTCATTCCCATCTCTTGCATGGGACCTAGAAATTTACCCAAGGACACAGATTAGATTTTTCAACCAACTTTAGTGCATTGGAGCATGTGCTTGTTGTTCAAATTTGAGTTACGCACATAAAATGCCTGGAAAACCTAGTTAATGCATAAAAATGTCCAAACGAACCCCAAAAAATCACAAAAATTGACACAACACTCCTGTTGTTCTATGTTGACACTAGAAATTTTTTGAAAGCAATAAGAGGCAATGGATATCGTTTCGTCCCCAAAGGTGGGACGTTCCCTGTCGAAATCATCATGCTTGTTATGAGAAGCTCTGGTATGTGAGAAGCATATACCCGAACCTACCCCAAATGGGACAATTTTTTTACCGCGGCATGTTGATTCCGCTCCATGATAGAATGCCAAGTTTCATGAATTTCAGACGAGTTTTGGATTTACTAGAATTTAAAAACCAAGCATCTCAACGTTTTGCTGGCAATCAACAGTGCCCTTGTGTTTGAATTTCATTCCCATCTCTTGCATGGGACCTAGAAATTCACCCAAGGACACAGATTAGATTTTCAACCAACTTTAGTGCATTGGAGCATGTGCTTGTAGTTCAGATTTGAGTTATGCATATAAAATGCCTAGAAAACCCAGTTAATGCATAAAAATGTCCAAACGAACCCCGAAAAATCACAAAAATAGACACAACACTCCTGTAGTTCTATGTTGACACTAGAAATTTTTTGAAAGCAACAAGAGGCAATGGATATCGTTTCGTCCCCAAAGGTGGGACGTTCCCTGTCGAAATCATCATGCTTGTTGTGAGAAGCTCTGGTTTGTGATAAGCGTATACCCGAACCTACCCCGAATGGGACAAATTTTTTACCGCGGCATGTTGATGCCGCTCCATGATAGCATGCCAAGTTTCATGAATTTCAGACGAGTTTTGGATTTACTAGAATTTAAAAACCAGGCATCTCAACGTTTTGCCGGCAATCAACAGGGCCCTTGTGTTTGAATTTCATTCCCATCTCTTGCATGGGACCTAGAAATTCACCCAAGGACACATATTAAATATTTCAACCAACTTTAGTGCATTGGAGCATGTGCTTGTAGTTCAGATTTGAGTTATGCACATAAAATGCCTGGAAAACCTAGTTAATGCATAAAAATGTCCAAACGAACCCCAAAAAATCACAAAAATTGACACAACACTCCTGTTGTTCTATGTTGACACTAGAAATTTTTTGAAAGCAATAAGAGGCAATGGATATCGTTTCGTCCACAAAGGTGGGACGTTCCCTATCGAAACCACCATGCTTGTTGTGAGAAGCTCTGGTTTGTGAGAAGTGTATACCTCCACCTCCCCAAATGGGACAAATTTTTTACCGCGGCATGCTGATGTCGCTCCTTGATAGCATGCCAAGTTTCTTGAATTTCAGACGAGTTTTGGATTTACTAGAATTTAAAAACCAGGCATCTCAACGTTTTGCCGGCAATCAACAGGGCCCTTGTGTTTGAATTTCATTCCCATCTCTTGCATGGGACCTAGAAATTCACCCAAGGACACATATTAAATATTTCAACCAACTTTAGTGCATTGGAGCATGTGCTTGTAGTTCAGATTTGAGTTATGCACATAAAATGCCTGGAAAACCTAGTTAATGCATAAAAATGTCCAAACGAACCCCAAAAAATCACAAAAATTGACACAACACTCCTGTTGTTCTATGTTGACACTAGAAATTTTTTGAAAGCAATAAGAGGCAATGGATATCGTTTCGTCCCCAAAGGTGGGACGTTCCCTATCGAAACCACCATGCTTGTTGTGAGAAGCTCTGGTTTGTGAGAAGCGTATACCTCCACCTCCCCAAATGGGACAAATTTTTTACCGCGGCATGCTGATGTCGCTCCTTGATAGCATGCCAAGTTTCTTGAATTTCAGACGAGTTTTGGATTTACTAGAATTTAAAACAGGGCATCTCAACGTTTTTCGGCAATCAACAAAGGTTTCGGTGTTTGAATTTCACTCCCATCTCTTGCATGGGACCTAGAAATTCACTAAAGGACACAGATTAGATTTTCAACCAACTTTAGTGCATTGGAGCATGTGCTTGTAGTTCAAATTTGAGTAACGCACATAAAATGCCTAGAAAACCTAGTTAATGCATAAAATGTCCAAACGAACCCCAAAAATCACAAAATAAACACAACACTCCTGTTGTTCTATGTTGACACTAGAAATTTTTTGAAAGCAATAAGAGGCAATGGATATCGTTTTGTCCACAAAGGTGGGACGTTCCCTGTCGAAACCATCATGCTTGTTGTGAGAAGCTCTCGTCTGTGAGAAGCGTATCTGAACCTATCCCAAATGGGACAAAAATTTTAACGCGGCATGTTGATGCTGCTACATGATAGCATGCCAAGTTTCTTGAATTTCAGACGAGTTTTGGATATCATTTCATCCCCAAAGGTGGGACGTTCCCTGTCAAAACCATTATGCTTGTTGTGAGAAGCTCTGGTTTGTGAGAAGCTATACCCGAACTTGCCCCAAATGGAAGAAAAATTTTACCGCGGCATGTTGATGCCGCTCCATGATAGCATGCCAAGTTTCATGAATTTCAGACGAGTTTTGGATTTACTAGAATTTAAAAACCAGGCATGTCAACGTTTTGCCGGCAATCAACAAAGTCTGCTGGAATTTGAATTTCAGTCCCATCTCTTGCATGGGACCTAGAAATTCATCCAAAGACAGAATAGATTTTTCAACCAACTTTAGTGCATAGGAGCATGTGCTTGTAGTTCAGATTTGAGTTAAGCACATAAAATGCCTAGAAAACCTAGTTAATGCATAAAATGTCCAATCGAACCCGAAAAATCACAATAATTGATGAACAGTCCTGTTGTTCTATGTTGACACTAGAAAATTTTGAAAGCAATAAGAGGCAATGGATATCGTTTTGTCCCCAAAGGTGGACGCGTTCCTGTCGAAACCATCATGCTTGTTGTGAGAAGCTCTGGTTTGTGAGAAGCGTATACCCGAACCTACCCCAAATGGAACAAAAAATTTACCGCGGCATCTTGATTTCGCTCCATGATAGCATGCCAAGTTTCATGAATTTCAGACAAGTTTTGGATTTACTAGAATTAAAAACCAGGCATCTCAATGTTTTGCCGGCAATCAACAGTGCCCTGGTGTTTGAATTTCATTCCCATCTCTTGCATGGGACCTAGAAATTTACCCAAGGACACAGATTAGATTTTTCAACCAACTTTAGTGCATTGGAGCATGTGCTTGTTGTTCAAATTTGAGTTACGCACATAAAATGCCTGGAAAACCTAGTTAATGCATAAAAATGTCCAAACGAACCCCAAAAAATCACAAAAATTGACACAACACTCCTGTTGTTCTATGTTGACACTAGAAATTTTTTGAAAGCAATAAGAGGCAATGGATATCGTTTCGTCCCCAAAGGTGGGACGTTCCCTGTCGAAATCATCATGCTGGTTATGAGAAGCTCTGGTATGTGAGAAGCGATACCGAACCTACCCCAAATGGGACAAATTTTTACCATGCATTTTGATTCCGCTCCATGATAGAATGCCAAGTTTCATGAATTTCAGACGAGTTTTGGATTTACTAGAATTTAAAACCAAGCATCTCAACGTTTTCTTGGCAATCATGAGGTGCCCTTGTGTTTGAATTTCATTCCCATCTCTTGCATGGGACCTAGAAATTCACCCAAGGACACTGATTAGATTTTCAACCAACTTTAGTGCATTGGAGCATGTGCTTGTAGTTCAGATTTGAGTTATGCATATAAAATGCCTAGAAAACCAGTTAATGCATAAAATGTCCAAACGAACCCCAAAAATCACAAAATAGACACAACACTCCTGTAGTTCTATGTTGACACTAGAAATTTTTTGAAAGCAACAAGAGGCAATGGATATCGTTTCTTCCCCAAAGGTGGGACGTTCCCTGTCGAAATCATCATGCTTGTTGTGAGAAGCTCTGGTTTGTGATAAGCGTATACCCGAACCTACCCCGAATGGGACAAACTTTTACATGCTGCATGTTGATGCCGCCCATGATAGCATGCCAAGTTTCATGAATTTCAGACGAGTTTTGGATTTACTAGAATTTAAAACCAGGCATCTCAACGCTTTTGCGGCAATCAACAGGGCCCTTGTGTTTGAATTTCATTCCCATCTCTTGCATGGGACCTAGAAATTCACCCAAGGACACATATTAAATATTTCAACCAACTTTAGTGCATTGGAGCATGTGCTTGTAGTTCAGATTTGAGTTATGCACATAAAATGCCTAGAAAACCTAGTTATTGCATAAAATGTCCAAACGAACCTCGAAAAACTACAAAAATTGACACAACACTCCTGTTGTTCTATGTTGACACTAGAAATTTTTTGAAAGCAATAAGAGGCAATGGATATCGTTTCGTCCCCAAAGGTGGGACGTCCCTATCGAAACCACCATGCTTGTTGTGAGAAGCTCGGTTTGTGAGAAGCGATACCTCCACCTCCCCAAATGGGACAAATTTTTACCATGCATGCTGATGTCGCTCCTTGATAGCATGCCAAGTTTCTTGAATTTCAGACGAGTTTTGGATTTACTAGAATTTAAAAACAGGGCATCTCAACGTTTTGCCGGCAATCAACAGTGCCCTGGTGTTTGAATTTCACTCCCATCTCTTGCATGGGACCTAGAAATTCACTAAAGGACACAGATTAGATTTTCAACCAACTTTAGTGCATTGGAGCATGTGCTTGTAGTTCAAATTTGAGTAACGCACATAAAATGCCTAGAAAACCTAGTTAATGCATAAAAATGTCCAAACGAACCCCAAAAAATCACAAAAATAAACACAACACTCCTGTTGTTCTATGTTGACACTAGAAATTTTTTGAAAGCAATAAGAGGCAATGGATATCGTTTTGTCCACAAAGGTGGGACGTTCCCTGTCGAAACCATCATGCTTGTTGTGAGAAGCTCTCGTCTGTGAGAAGCGTATCTGAACCTATCCCAAATGGGACAAAAATTTTAACGCGGCATGTTGATGCTGCTACATGATAGCATGCCAAGTTTCTTGAATTTCAGACGAGTTTTGGATATCATTTCATCCCCAAAGGTGGGACGTTCCCTGTCAAAACCATTATGCTTGTTGTGAGAAGCTCTGGTTTGTGAGAAGCTATACCGAACTTGCCCCAAATGGAAAAAATTTTACATGCATGTTGATGCCGCTCCATGATAGCATGCCAAGTTTCATGAATTTCAGACGAGTTTTGGATTTACTAGAATTTAAAAACCAGGCATGTCAACGTTTTGCCGGCAATCAACGATTGCCTTTGAATTTGAATTTCAGTCCCATCTCTTGCATGGGACCTAGAAATTCATCCAAAGACACTGATTAGATTTTTCAACCAACTTTAGTGCATAGGAGCATGTGCTTGTAGTTCAGATTTGAGTTAAGCACATAAAATGCCTAGAAAACCTAGTTAATGCATAAAAATGTCCAATCGAACCCCGAAAAATCACAATAATTGACAGAACAGTCCTGTTGTTCTATGTTGACACTAGAAAATTTTTGAAAGCAATAAGAGGCAATGGATATCGTTTTGTCCCCAAAGGTGGGACGTTCCCTGTCGAAACCATCATGCTTGTTGTGAAAAGCTCTGGTTTGTGAGAAGCGTATACCCGAACCTACCCCAAATGGAACAAAAAATTTACCGCGACATGTTGATGCCGCTCCATGATAGCATGCCAAGTTTCATGAATTTCAGACGAGTTTTGGATTTACTAGAATTTAAAAACCAGGCATCTCAATGTTTTGCCGGCAATCAACAGTGCCCTGGTGTTTGAATTTCATTCCCATCTCTTGCATGGGACCTAGAAATTTACCCAAGGACACAGATTAGATTTTTCAACCAACTTTAGTGCATTGGAGCATGTGCTTGTAGTTCAAATTTGAGTTACGCACATAAAATGCCTGGAAAACCTAATTAATGCATAAAAATGTCCAAACGAACCCCGAAAAATCACAACAATTGACACAACACTCTTGTTGTTCTATGTTGACACTAGAAAATTTTTGAAAACAACAACAGGCAATGGATATCGTTTCGTCCCCAAAGGTGGGACGTTCCCTGTCGAAACCATCATGCTTGTTGTGAGAAGCTCTGTTTTGAGAAGCGTATACCCAAACCTACCCCAAATGGGACAAATTTTTTACCGCGGCATGTTGATGCCGCTCCATGATACCATGCCAAGTTTCATGAATTTCAGACGAGTTTTGGATTTACTAGATTTTAAAAACCAGGCATGTCAACGTTTTGTCGGCAATCAACAGTGCCCTGGTGTTTGAATTTCATTCCCATCTCTTGCATGGGACCTAGAAATTCACCCAAGGACACAGATTAGATTTTTCGTCCAACTTTAGTGCATTGGAGCATGTGCTTGTAGTTCAGAATTGAGTTATGCACATAAAATGCCTAGAAAACCCAGTTAATGCGTAAAAATGTCCAAACGAACCCCGAAAAAAAAAATTTGACACAACACTCCTGTTTTTCTATCTTGACATTAGAAAAATTTTGAAAGCAATAAGAGGCAATGGATATTGTTTCTTCCCCAAAGGTGGGACGTTCCCTATCGAAACCATCATGCTTGTTGGGAGAAGCTCTGGTTTGTGAGAAGCGTATACCCGAACCTACCCCAAATGGGATAGAAATTTTACCACGGCATGTTGATGTCGCTCCATGATAGCATGCCAAGTTTCATGAATTTCAAACGAGTTTTGGATTTACTTGAATTTAAAAACCAGGCATGTCAACGTTTTGCCGGCAATCAACAGTGCCCTTGTGTTTGAATTTCATTCCCATCTCTTGCATGGGACCTAGAAATTTACCCAAGGACACAGATTAGATTTTTCAACCAACTTTAGTGCATTGGAGCATGTGCTTGTAGTTCAAATTTGAGTTAAACACATAAAATGCCTGGAAAACCTAGTTAATGCATAAAAATGTCCAAACGAACCCCGAAAAATCACAAAAATTGACACAACACTCTTGTTGTTGTATGTTGACACTAGAAAATTTTTGAAAGCAATATGAGGCAAAGGATATCGTTTGGTCCCCAAAGGTGGGACGTTCCCTGTCGAAACCATCATGCTTGTTGTGAGAAGCTCTGGTTTGTGAGAAGCGTATACCCGAACCTACCGCAAATGGGACAAATTTGTTACCGCGGCATGTTGATGCCGCTCCATGATAGCATGCCAAGTTTCATGAATTTCAGACGAGTTTTGGATTTACTAGATTTTAAAAACCAGGCATCTCAACGTTTTGCGGGTAATCAACAGTGCCCTGGTGTTTGAATTTCATTCCCATCTCTTGCATGGGACCTAGAAATTCACCCAAGGACACATATTAGATTTTTCAACCAACTTTAGTGCATTGGAGCATGTGCTTGTAGTTCAAATTTGAGTTATGCACATAAAATGCCTAGAAAACCCAGTTAATTCATAAAAATGTCCAAACGAACCCCGAAAAATCACAAAAATTGACACAACACTCCTGTTGTTCTACCTTGACACTAGAAAATTTTGAAAGCAATAAGAGGCAATGGATATCGTTTCGTCCCCAAAGGTGGGACGTTCCCTATCGAAACCATCATGCTTGTTGGGAGAAGCTCTGGTTCGTGAGAAGCATATACCTGAAGCTACCCCAAATGGGACAAATTTTTTACCGTGACATGTTGATGCCGCTCCATGATAGCATGCCAAGTTTCATGAATTTCAGACAAGTTTTGGATTTACTTGAATTTAAAAACCAAGCATCTCAACGCTTTGCCGGCAATCAACAGCGCCACGGTGTTTGAATTTCATTCCCATCTCTTGCATTGGACCTAGAAATTCACCCAAGGACACAGATTAGATTTTTCAACCAACTTTAGTGCATTGGAGCATGTGCTTGTAGTTCACATTTGAGTTACGCACATAAAATGCCTTGAAAACATAGTTAATGCAAAAAAATGTCCAAACGAAACCCGAAAAATCTATAAAATTGACACAACACTCCTGTTGTTCTATGTTGACACTAGAAATTTTTTGAAAGCAATAAGAGGCAATGGATATCGTTTTGTCCCCAAAGGTGGGACGTTCCCTATCGAAACCATCATGCTTGTTGGGAGAAGCTCTGGTTCGTGAGAAGCATATACCCGAACCTACCCCAAATGGGACAAATTTTTTACCGCGACATGTTGATGCCGCTCCATGATAGCATGCCAAGTTTCATGAATTTCAGACAAGTTTCGGATTTACTTGAATTTAAAAACCAAGCATCTCAACGCTTTGCCGGCAATCAACAGCGCCCCGGTGTTTGAATTTCATTCCCATCTCTTGCATGGGACCTAGAAATTTACCCAAGGACACAGATTAGATTTTTCAACCAACTTTAGTGCATTGGAGCATGTGCTTGTTGTTCAAATTTGAGTTACGCACATAAAATGCCTGGAAAACCTAGTTAATGCATAAAAATGTCCAAACGAACCCCAAAAAATCACAAAAATTGACACAACACTCCTGTTGTTCTATGTTGACACTAGAAATTTTTTGAAAGCAATAAGAGGCAATGGATATCGTTTCGTCCCCAAAGGTGGGACGTTCCCTGTCGAAATCATCATGCTGGTTATGAGAAGCTCTGGTATGTGAGAAGCGTATACCCGAACCTACCCCAAATGGGACAAATTTTTTACCGCGGCATTTTGATTCCGCTCCATGATAGAATGCCAAGTTTCATGAATTTCAGACGAGTTTTGGATTTACTAGAATTTAAAAACCAAGCATCTCAACGTTTTGCTGGCAATCAACAGTGCCCTTGTGTTTGAATTTCATTCCCATCTCTTGCATGGGACCTAGAAATTTACCCAAGGACACAGATTAGATTTTTCAACCAACTTTAGTGCATTGGAGCATGTGCTTGTAGTTCAAATTTGAGTTAAACACATAAAATGCCTGGAAAACCTAGTTAATGCATAAAAATGTCCAAACGAACCCCGAAAAATCACAAAAATTGACACAACACTCTTGTTGTTGTATGTTGACACTAGAAAATTTTTGAAAGCAATATGAGGCAAAGGATATCGTTTGGTCCCCAAAGGTGGGACGCCTCGTC
Source organism: Aegilops longissima (assembly GCA_021605205.1). NCBI lineage: Eukaryota > Viridiplantae > Streptophyta > Magnoliopsida > Poales > Poaceae > Aegilops > Aegilops longissima. Next base: position 31,125 of record JAHIAM010006984.1, read on the forward strand.
GAAACCATCATGCTTGTTGTGAGAAGCTCGGTTTGTGAGAAGCGTACACCAACCTACCCCAAATGGGACAATTTGTTACGCTGCATGTTGATGCCGCCCATGATAGCATGCCAAGTTTCATGAATTTCAGACGAGTTTTGGATTTACTAGATTTTAAAACCAGGCATCTCAACGTTTTATGGTAATCAACAGTGTTCGGTGTTTGAATTTCATTCCCATCTCTTGCATGGGACCTAGAAATTCACCCAAGGACACATATTAGATTTTTCAACCAACTTTAGTGCATTGGAGCATGTGCTTGTAGTTCAAATTTGAGTTATGCACATAAAATGCCTAGAAAACCCAGTTAATTCATAAAAATGTCCAAACGAACCCCGAAAAATCACAAAAATTGACACAACACTCCTGTTGTTCTACCTTGACACTAGAAAATTTTGAAAGCAATAAGAGGCAATGGATATCGTTTCGTCCCCAAAGGTGGGACGTTCCCTATCGAAACCATCATGCTTGTTGGGAGAAGCTCTGGTTCGTGAGAAGCATATACCTGAAGCTACCCCAAATGGGACAAATTTTTTACCGTGACATGTTGATGCCGCTCCATGATAGCATGCCAAGTTTCATGAATTTCAGACAAGTTTTGGATTTACTTGAATTTAAAAACCAAGCATCTCAACGCTTTGCCGGCAATCAACAGCGCCACGGTGTTTGAATTTCATTCCCATCTCTTGCATTGGACCTAGAAATTCACCCAAGGACACAGATTAGATTTTTCAACCAACTTTAGTGCATTGGAGCATGTGCTTGTAGTTCACATTTGAGTTACGCACATAAAATGCCTTGAAAACATAGTTAATGCAAAAAAATGTCCAAACGAAACCGAAAAATCTATAAAATTGACACAACACTCCTGTTGTTCTATGTTGACACTAGAAATTTTTGAAAGCAATAAGAGGCAATGGATATCGTTTTGTCCCCAAAGGTGGGACGTTCCCTATCGAAACCATCATGCTTGTTGGAGAAGCTCGTTTGTGAGAAGCATATACCGAACCTACCCCAAATGGGACAAATTTTTACCATGACATGTTGATGCCGCCCATGATAGCATGCCAAGTTTCATGAATTTCAGACAAGTTTGGATTTACTTGAATTTAAAACCAAGCATCTCAACGCTTTTGCCGGCAATCAACAGTGCCCGGGTGTTTGAATTTCATTCCCATCTCTTGCATGGGACCTAGAAATTTACCCAAGGACACAGATTAGATTTTTCAACCAACTTTAGTGCATTGGAGCATGTGCTTGTTGTTCAAATTTGAGTTACGCACATAAAATGCCTGGAAAACCTAGTTAATGCATAAAAATGTCCAAACGAACCCCAAAAAATCACAAAAATTGACACAACACTCCTGTTGTTCTATGTTGACACTAGAAATTTTTTGAAAGCAATAAGAGGCAATGGATATCGTTTCGTCCCCAAAGGTGGGACGTTCCCTGTCGAAATCATCATGCTGGTTATGAGAAGCTCTGGTATGTGAGAAGCGTATACCCGAACCTACCCCAAATGGGACAAATTTTTTACCGCGGCATTTTGATTCCGCTCCATGATAGAATGCCAAGTTTCATGAATTTCAGACGAGTTTTGGATTTACTAGAATTTAAAAACCAAGCATCTCAACGTTTTGCTGGCAATCAACAGTGCCCTTGTGTTTGAATTTCATTCCCATCTCTTGCATGGGACCTAGAAATTCACCCAAGGACACAGATTAGATTTTCAACCAACTTTAGTGCATTGGAGCATGTGCTTGTAGTTCAGATTTGAGTTATGCATATAAAATGCCTAGAAAACCCAGTTAATGCATAAAAATGTCCAAACGAACCCCGAAAAATCACAAAAATAGACACAACACTCCTGTAGTTCTATGTTGACACTAGAAATTTTTTGAAAGCAACAAGAGGCAATGGATATCGTTTCTTCCCCAAAGGTGGGACGTTCCCTGTCGAAATCATCATGCTTGTTGTGAGAAGCTCTGGTTTGTGATAAGCGTATACCCGAACCTACCCCGAATGGGACAAACTTTTTACATGCATGTTGATGC
>JAHIAM010006985.1:0-89423 GCA_021605205.1 Aegilops longissima
GGTGTTGTGCTACCGTCGATAGCGTGCGAAGAGCTCTGAGACAAGAGCAAAGATCCAGAACCGAGCCGCGCGGACCAAGAAGGTGCCCGTCGGGGAAGGATGCACGGGAGGGCCTTCATCATAGGCTCACCCTCGACAACAAATAGGAAGGCGCGCTCGTCACCTTCACGTAGGCGAATTCGGCGTGTTTGCGTGGCAAGCATCCGACATCCCGGTGTTCCCGGGAGGTGATTGAGCACCACCTAGCTATCTGCCCCCATGCGCTGACCCGTCAAGCGAAGGCGAGCGAGGCTACGGAAGGCATGAGTTCATCACGGAGGAGATCGGGGAAGTTGGAAGCGGCGAGGATTGGTGAGAGGTGCTCCACCCCGTGGTTGGCCAATCCGGTAGTGGTGCGCCAAAGCGAATGGGAAGTGGAGGTGTGTATTGATTACGAGATATCAATAAGGCTTGTCCTAGGACCCCTTCCGTTGCGGCGCATCGACAGTTATTGACTCCACGGCCGGATGTGATCATTATCATTCCTCGGCGCCTACTCGAGGCTACCACCAGATCTTCATGACAAGAAAGGATGAAGAAGACAACATTCATCACCTCATGTGGTACATATTGCTTCTTACGGATGCCTTTCGGGTTGAAGAGTGCTGGCTCAACGTTTGCAAGAGCAGTCAAATTGGTTTTGAACCTCAGCTCCATAGAAATATGGAGACATACATGGATGACATAGTGGTCAAAACCAAGGACGGGCCAACTCTTGTGCAAGATCTGGAAGAGACATTTGCCAACCTGCGCCAGATCAATCTCAAGCTAAACCTGAGAAGTGTGTCTTTGGCGTTACGTTCGGAAAGCTTCTCGGGTTCTTTGTGTCACAACGCAGGATCGAGGCAAACCCAGACAAAATCAAGGCTATTGAGCAGATTGAGGCACCCAAGTGGATCAAAGATGTGTGTCGGCTCACCGGCTGCGTCGCCGCCATGAGCCGATTCATCTCAAGTCTGCTGAGCGCGCCCTTTCTTTCTTCAAAATCTTGAAGAAGGCGGGCCCAATGGAGTGGACCCGAAGCCGAGGCAACATTGCGAGGATCTGAAGAAATACCTTTCCTCCACGCCAATATTGGTTGCGTCTAAACCACAAAGCCGTTCTTTGCTATATCTGGCGTGGCGAATCAAGTGGTCAGCGCCGCCTTGGTAGCCTGAGAGGAGGTTGACAAGGAGGTAGTGGCGGTGGCGAGAACCAGCGGATGGCAAGCCAAAGACTCCCCGGCGGGAACCTAGTGTCGGCAAGTGCGGCCCCGACAGTCGATGCCCGCGAAGCGATGCCGTGCGGTGAGTGGTGGTGCGAAGAAGAAGATGATGCGACACCGGTTTACTTTGTCAGGCTCCCTCTTGCGAGGGGCTAGGTCGAGGTATTTCGATGTGCAAAAATTTCTCTTGGCCTCCTTATGGCCTCCGAGGAAGCTGCGTCATTACTTCCAAGCCACGAGATCCTTGTCGTCACCGCCTCCTGTTACCTTGGATCTTGCATAACCAGATGAAGCCGGAAGGATTGTGGAATGGGCCTTGGAGCTATCAAGTTTGGTTTGAAGTTTGAAAGTACCTCGACAATCCGGGCGAGTCTTGGCGGAGTTCATTGCAGGATGGACCTCAATGCACAGCGAAGAAATCCGAGAGACCACTCTCCCGGCAAGGAAGCGGAACCTGGCTGGATCATGTGCTGATGGGGCTTTCTCGCTGCAAGCGCCCGATGCGGTGTGCTGATCATCGCGCCCACCGCGACACCTCAATCGTCATCAAATGCACTTCTCGGGAGATGTCCACCAACAACTTTATTGAGTCTGAGGGATTGCTTGCGGTCTCGGGATCATGGCGAGACCTCGGGGTTAAACTCATCGTCGGGGTGACTCGCAGCTTGTTGTTAGGCAGGTCAACAAAGTTACGAGCCCATTGATGGAGGCCTACGTAGATGAGGTAAGGAAGCTAGAGAGCGCTTTGGCGGCATCAAAGCGAACCGTCCCCGAATGGAAGCGACATTGCCGATTACCCGTCAAAGCGTGCTGCATTCAAGCTACACATGGAACCAGGTACCGTTTGCTCGGTTAACTCAACCATCCGTCGAGTCATCAGCAGAGGCAGAACAAGCGGAGGAAGTCAGGTCCCGACAAGTACTTTCCTACTGAGGCCCCACAGGGCTGCCGGCAAAGTGCTGCCACGGATCTTGAGCCTGCCCAAAACAGCCAGCTCTGGCAGGCGTCAAGCCACTGGCCGTAGAGACAACGCTCCCATGGCGGAAGAAAGGCTTTGGCCCTTGCCGTGAGCCCGAGCTCGGCATGGGCGCAGCATACCGTCCAATTCCTCCAAGCAGGGGAGCTTCATGAGGAAGCGGGAAGAAGCGGAAAGAAGTAGCCCGTCGGTCCGCCTGTACCGGTTAAATCGATGGCGTCTGTCTGAGAGAAAGGCCAAACATGTGAAATTAAGTGCATCCCAGTGGAAGAATTGGAGCTGTTGGCGGAGATACATGGAGGCATATGTGGCTCCCACATAGGGTCGAGGCCCTTCTTGAGAAGGTGTTAAGCAAGGTTTCCTCGGCCCACCGCCCTCCGAGGATCTGCGACACTAGTAACCAAGTGTGAAGCGTGTCGAGTTCCATTCAAAGAAGCTTCATCAACCAGCCCAAGCCCTTCAAACAATCCCTCTCTCTGGCCATTCTCGGTGCAGGGGCTCGACTATCTTGGGCCCTTTCCCCAGCTGTCGGGGCTTTGAAATACTTATGCGTTGCAACCGACAAGTTCACAAAGTGGTAGGAGGTGGAAGCGATGAGAAAGGTATTTGCTCGGTCGGTATCAAGTTTTTCAAAGGACTGGTCTGCCATTTTGGTGTGCCAAGCAGAGTCATCACCGACAATGGCACACAGTTCTAAGCCACACCTTCATGCGGTACATTCAAGACCTCGGTAGCAAGGTCATTTTGCTTCGTGGCACACCCAGACAGCGTCCAAGCGGAAGGGCAAATCTGAAGTGTTGCGAGGCACGAGAACAAAGACCTTTGACAAGCTGCACAAGAGTGGAAGGCTCTGGATTGATGAGTTGCCGATGGTTCTTTGGTCGTCGAGCGATGCCGTCGAGCCACCAGCCGATCACCTTTTTCCCTGGTATCTGGGGCGAGCGGTTCTCCCCACGGAACTCATATATGGGTCACCTCAGTGCTCGCTTATGATGAGCTTGAGCAAGCGATTCGCCAAGATGGCGGCGCTCCTTGAGGAAGATCATCTTGGCGGTGTGAGAAGCAACGCTACCAGCAAGCCTTGCGCGCTACCATAACCGCAAGGTTCATGCAGCTTTGAGGCGACCTTGTTCTTTAGGCGCGTTCGATTGACCAAAATTCCAACAAGTTGACACCGAAGTGGGAAGGCCCTTATCGGGTGTCACGAGTCACCGGGCCGGCGCAGTCATACAGAACCGAAGATGCTGTCGATGAGCAACTCTGGAACATCGAGCATCTTCGCAAGTTTACCGTGGGCGTGGCTTGCCGGGCCTCGGCAAGCAACCATTATACAAGCTTTGCGGCAAGGCATGTGACCCATTGTACAAAGCCGGTATGGACCACGAGCATAAATAAATGAAGCGGCTGGCGCCCTAAGTTATAGCATGCATGCTAGGTCGAGTCTCTTCCTTGGTTAGGGTTGATAGTGCTCAGCGGTGACTAACCCCTAGCTTAGAGGTCGAGTCGTGTCTATCTGTTTCTCTTACATCCTCTTTTGGTTCGCGGGGCACATGAGCACCTGGCTGAGCTACTTGGAAGAAAGAAAGCGGACCCGGCGTCCGACCCGGCAAACCGGAGTTGCAGGGGCTGCAAGCTGAGATCAACCAAGGCAAGATGAGATTGCGAGGGCTGCAGATCGAGATAAGTCTTTTATCCTCTGTCATGCATTTGAACAAGGCGGGGCATGTGAAACCTCGTTTTTATCTCTAGGCTCCCGTGCTCCCCTTTTTCCTATGCCTAAGATTATTTCACAGGTCGGATTTGGTTGTAATCGCGGCAAGGAGGTAGAGCGAGGCCTAAATCCCATTTCACCCCTGCCTCCGCCAAGGCGAAGCAGTCGAGTGGAGTGGGAGGACAGCAAGGCGGTTGCGAGGCGGCGTTTATCTTAAACAATAACAAGGATTCGCTCCTTGTCGCGGGATTTACCCACGAGCGAAAAACCGGCAAGCATCCCTTTTCATTAAAAACATCCCATCTGAGTACAGTTAAATGCGAAATGAAAAACATGAGCAAGGGATTACAAGTTCTGAATTTAACAAGGCCCTTGAGCTTACAAACTAAAAAGAGATAAGATGCCGTAATCCTTTTCTTGTCCCTCTCCTCGGGAGGCAGGTCAAGGAGGCGAGAGGGCAAAAGGCGCCTAGGCGAGCTCGAGCAGCGAAAGCACCAAGAGCGCCTCGGTGGCCATGCAGGTGGGCAGTGATGGCCAGTGTCGGGAAAGGAGTTGGAAGGCGAAGCGGAAGGACCGGCAATCGTGATGAAAGGCGCGGTGCCCGCGTACTCGAGTTAATGGCCTTGCCGCCTCCTCTTCCTCTTCCGCAGCCTCCGATGCCGGCCGCTGCTACCTCTTGAAACCTTGCATTGGATTTCCTTGAAGAGGAAAGGGTGATGCAACAAAGTAGCGTAAGTATTTCCCTCAGTTTTGAGAACCAAGGTATCAATCCAGTAGGAGGCTACTGCGAGTCCCTCGCTTTGCACAATACAAATAACTCCTGCAACCAACACGATAAGGGGTTGTCAATCCCTTCACGGTCACTTACGAGAGTGAGATCTGCTAGATATGATAGGATAATATTTTTGGTATTTTCGTGATAAAGATGCAAAGTAAAATAAAAGCAAAGTAAAAAAGCAAAGGAAATAACTAAGTGTTGGCAGATTAATATGATGAAGATAGACCCGGGGGCCATAGGTTTCACTAGTGGCTTCTCTCATGAGCATAAGTATTTTACGGTGGGTGAATGAATTACTGTTGAGCAATTGACAGAATTGAGCATAGTTATGAGAATATCTAGGTATGATCATGTATATGGGCATCACATCCGAGACAAGTAGACTGACTCCTGCCTGCATCTACTACTATTGCTCCACTCATCGACCGCTGTCGAGCATGCATCTAGAGTATTAAGTTCATGAAAGCGAGTGCGCCTTAAGCAAGATGACACGATGTAGAGGGATAAATTCATGCAATATGATAAAACCCCATCTTGTTATCCTCGATGGCAACAATACAATATGTGCCTTGCTGCCCCTCATCCTTTGGGAAAGGACACACAAGATTGAACCCAAAGCTAAGCACTTCTCTCATTGAAAAAAAACCAATCTAGTAGGCCAAACCAAACTGATAATTGAAGAGACTTGCAAAGATAACCAATCATACATAAAATAATTCAGAGAAGATTCAAATATTGTTCATAGATAATCTTGATCATAAACCCACAATTCATTAGTCTCAACAAACTCACATAAAAGAAGATTACATCGAATAGATCTCCACGAGAGGGGAGAACATTGTATTGAGATCCAAAAGAGAAGAAGCCATCTAGCTACTAACTATGGACCCGAAGGTCTGAGGTAAACTACTCACACTTCATCGGAGGCTATGGTGTTGATGTAGAAGCCCTCCATGGTGGATGCCCCCTGGCGGAGCTTGAACAGGCCCCAAGATGGGATCTCGTGGAGTACGAAGGTTGCAGCGGTGGAATTAGGTTTTGGCTCTGTGTCGATCGTTTGAAGTGCGTGAGGTATATATAGGAGGAAGAATGCGGCGGTGGAGCAACAGGGGGCCCACGAGGGTGGAGGCGCGCCCCTACCTCGTGGCTTCCTCCTTCGTTTCTTGACGTAGGGTCCAAGTCTCCTGGATCATGTTCGGTGAGAAAATCACGTTCCCGAAGGTTTCATTCCGTTTGGACTCCGTTTGATATTCCTTTTATTCGAAACTCTGAAATAGGCAAAAACAACAATTCTGGGCTGGGCCTCCGGTTAATAGGTTAGTCCCAAAAATAATGTAAAAGTGGATAATAAAGCCCAATAATGTCCAAAACAGTAGATAATATAGCATGGAGCAATCAAAATTATAGATACATTAGAGGCGTATCAAGCATCCCCAAGCTTGATTACTGCTAAATCCTCAGTAGGTAAATGATAAAAAAGATAATTTTTGATCGGAGTGCTACTTTGGCATAATTTCAATGCAATTCTTCTTAATTGTGGTATGAATATTCAGATCCGAAAGATTCAAGACAAAAGTTCATATTGACATAAAAATGATAATACTTCAAGCATACTAACTAAGCAACTATGTTTTCTCAAAATAACATGGCCAAAGAAAGTTCATTCCTACAAAATCATATAGTTTAGTCATGTTCCATTTTAGTCACAAGAATGCTCTCATCATGCACAACCCCGACGACAAGCCAAGAAATTGTTTCATACTTTAGTAATCTCAAACCTATAAACTTTCACGCAATATATGAGCGTGAGGCATGGACATAGCACTATGGGTGGAATAGAATATTATGGTGGGGGTTATGTGCAGAAGACAAAAAAGGAGAAAGTCTCACACCAACGAGGCTAATCAATGAGCTATGGAGGTGCCCATCGATTAATGTTGATGCAAGGAGTAGGGATTGCCATGCAACGGATGTACTAGAGCTATAAATGTATGAAAGCTCAACAAAAGAAACTAAGTGGGTGTGCATCTGAAAGTGCTAGTTATCGACTAGAGGGGGTGAATAGGCGATTTTTAGGAAAGTCTTCAAAACATGGATGTTTCAAAGACAAAAATAGAAATAATCTAATTGATATGCAGCGGAAGATAAACTACAACAAGCAAACCATAGTCAAGTATGCAATAGCATTGAAAGTACAAGACTAATAGCAGCTTGGTAGTTAGGATCAAGATGGAAGAAAGTGAGAAGCCAATCAACAAAAGTAGTCAAGCAATGAAGTCGGACAGGTATGACAAATAGGCAATGACTTCACGAAGACAAACTCTAAGGAGAGGAGAAGATAGAACCAGTCACTTGTTGAAGACACATGATTCGTTGGACCAGTTCGATTCTTTGTGACAAGCTGTACATCAGTTAGGGAGGCGAGATTCAACTCGGAAGACCGCATCTTCACCTTATTCCCCTTGAGCTAAGGACACAGTCCTCGCCCAATCACTCTGGTAAGTCTTCAAGGTAGACTTCCGAACCTTCCTGATTGCGTTCACCGACAATCCACAATGACTCTTGGATGCTCGAGCAGCGACGCCTAACCAGTGGAGGATTCCACAGTCCTCAAGTGTAATAAGTCTTGAGTCATGCAACGAAAGACTTGATGATGCCTAACACTCTTTGGCTCTGGGTGTTTGGGCTTTGTCCTCGCAAAGTTTTTCTCTCTCAAAGGCTTGAGGTGGGTTGCTCTCAAGCGACAAAAGCTGTGCACTAACTCTGAGCAGCCACCAATTTATGGTGTAGGGGGCGGGCTATTTATAGTCACTAGGCAACCCGACCTGTTATGTCTGAAATGACCCTGGGTCACTAAGGAATTGACACGTGTTCCAACGGTCAGATTTCAAACACACACGGCAACTTTCCTTGGGCTACAAGCAAAGCTGGCTCATCCAGCTCTGGATAAGTTTTGCTCTCATTGTCTTCGCTCGAAGACATAGGATTTGGGTTGAGCATCACTTCAATCATTCTGACTTTGATCACTTGGACCCCACTTAACAGTACGGTGGTTCCTATGACTCAACAAAGAAGAAAAGGAAACAACGAAACGACACAGTCTTCGCTCTCCATAGTCTTCACTCAATGTCTTCTCATGTCATAGACTTCAATATGAATATCTTCACATACCACCATTGTCGTCAATGTCTTCATACATTTTTAGGGGTCATCTCCGGTAGGTAAACCGAATCAATGGGGGACACTACATGCGTTATCCTGCAATTCTCACAAACGCATTAGTCCCTCAACCACATTTGTCGTCAATACTCCAAAACCAACTAGGGGTGGCACTAGATGCACTTACAGTCTCCCCCTTTTTGGTGATTGATGACAAACTGGTTGAAGTTTTCAATGGGGATAAAGTATGTGAAATTTGTAAAGGATAGGGAATTGTCTTCATAAGTGGCAAAGGCTCCCCCTGAAGATGTGCATATAAGTAGTTTGCTTTTGGAATGCAAATGCACATGGCAGGTTGAACTTGTGGAGATCCTCTTCAACTTATGAAGATAATTCATCATGCATGAAATGATATAACTAAGAGAGCGACATGCATAATGAAAATGGGCGTCTGCAGAATGATCTAAGTCTGGCGATTATCATCGCACATGCGGAATTTATCATCGCACCACAGTAAAAGCAAATAAGTAGCAGGCGACCATCGAGTTTAAGTGTTACAACTCAAAGAACCAAATGTATCAAAAGCGAGTTGTAAACACTAGGCAAAATATTATGCAACCGCCCTTATGAACCCGCTTGAAGACTATCAAACTCATATGCTTCTCCCCTTTTGTCGATGAAGTACCAAAAGGTTTGAAGACATAGGCGTCTACTCGTCCTCTTGAAGTAGATGATGCAGCGGGGTTGTCGTTGTTGTTGGTAGCGCGAGATGAACTTAGTGCGATGTTGATGCAAAGCGAAGTAGAGGCGGTGAAGTAGCATCATCTTCATCATTGATCACTCTGGCATTGTGATTCTTAGTGGAGGAAGAATAGTCGAGTCTTCAAGTGATGGAGTTCGTCGTAGGACTGCATTCCGTGGAGAGTGGAGTCAAACTTGAAGCGTTCGATGAAGCCATCGTCTTGAAGATCTGCTTGACCTTGAGCGGTCAAACTCTTCCATGATCGCCGACAGGTCTCGTGAGTGACAAAAGCATTCTTGGTGGCAAGGTTTGAATGCGATTGGCGTCCACCAAGAGGCTTTGCATTTGTCGCAGAGCGAAGTGATGCTTATCTTGTTTACGATGCGGTCGACAAGAAGTTCTCGATCATTGAGGATCGAGGCGCTTCCTTGGTCTTTGGCCAATTGTGCTCTCGGTAGCTTCGATCTGCGCGCGGTGAAAGCGGGCGTGTGTTCCCAACCGGAGGATAGACACGAGTTCTTGCTTGGGCGCCTTCCATGGGTTGAGTGAAGCTATGGTGATCCGCATTTTGAAGACAAAGAGGCTTCTTGGCATGCTCGGGTATATGGATTCAAGCGACATATCAACCTCGGTAGAAAGATCGGATGATTGCGGCGGAGGGCTGATAGTTGATAGTAGAGTGCATCTTGATGAGGCGCATAACCCATGGAGCATAAAATTTCAGACCAAAAGATCAGATCGAGGCGCAGCCAATTGTCGGATGAAGAATTCTTGCGTATTGAAGCTGATGCCATTGAGGATGTAAAGACCAATGTCTTCATGGCTCCTTCAAGTTTTGCGGATGATGAATGCCCTTTGATAGGCTATAGAGTTAGCTTTGATGATGTGATATATTATGCGAGGCGGATACTCAAGGTCATCAACAAGGAATTCTGAGGGTATTCAGCGTCATGTGGCGAAGGCTTCATCATGCTCAACATCGACTCATGTTGGGCACGGCTTATGGAAGATGCTCTCCGATTGCATCGCGGTGGAGTTGACAACCAGTTCAAACAGCTCTCCGGGAGTGGGTAGGCTGTGAGCTCAATGGCGTCAAGAGCTTTGGCTTCATAGCGAACATTTCTGTCATCCACTCGAGAACCCATGTCTTCGTATATCTATAGTAGCAGCGGATGTGGAGGTAGCATAGAATTGAAGCAAAAGTTCTTCATTCCGGTGTTCTTTATGCATTACGAAGCCGAGCGGACCTGCATCACGAAAGCAATCAAGTGCTTCTTCTAAGCGGGGCAGTCCAACAATGGCCCGATGTCGGCGCATATGAGGAAAATGTGCCCTTGATCATCTGAATGCAGGAGTAATAACCGTTCTTGATAGCTCGAAGCGGTCGGATGATATCCTTGGCCTTGTGTAGGGTTCTTTGCTCTGTCAAAGAAAGTGTTGTGGGATTTGAAGCCATTTGCATTGAAAGACCACAGTAGAGTGGCGGTGCACAGGAACCTTAGCAGTCTTGGCTTTGGCTTACGGACTGAGGCCTATCGCAATATGCTAGTCGAGGCCGAGGACCCGAGGCATGAGGCGAAGGGACGAGAACAGGCCATCTTCTTGTGATTAGTGACCATAGTTGTATGCTTGCTCAATTTGTGTAGGGCCTTGGTGGCGGAACTGGAGCAGTGGCAACAACTGAGGCTTCAGGCTGCTCAGGAGATGCTTCAGGAGCAGTTGCCTCATTGGCTTTAGGTACATTTGGTGCAGGCTCCACATTTACTTCAGCCATGACTGTGTCATTGGCTTCATTGGTGTTGGAGGTGGCAGCCGCAATGTTTTCAACCTCCACTTGAGGAGGCTGGAGGGTCGAACCTTGTACGTTGATATCGAGAATAACTTCTTCAATAACGGGGAGTAGGGACCGTTATTCTTCTTCTTGGGTGCCATCGGCTGATGCAGCGGATTGTCTTCAGCAGCTCGGCGGACATGGTGACATTCACGATAGGAGTGGCCACGAAAACACTTGGCGTGCAACAGGTTGGTGGTGCACTTCTCCTTCTGGAGCAGCTCGAGAGAGGACTTGAGGCCTTTGTCCTTTGCGAAGCTGCGTAATCTTGGCGGCGCCTTTGGAGATGGGGTTGGCTGGGCCTCAAAGTCTTCCTCTTGTTGTTGTTGTTGTTGTTGTTGGGGAGTACTTGGGGAGTCTTGTTCTTGTGGGTGATCAGCCCATGATGCATCTGCGCAATTGGCGTCGGAAGGGCGACCAATCTTGATAAGTTCGTTGTTCGTGAGAACGAGCGATGATACTGAGTTTGGTTCGATCGAGGAAGAACTTCATCATCTTCAACATTGTCATGGTGACCAATGTCTTGACAGCGATGGGATCAACTGCTGGAATGTCTTGACTTCATGAGCCTCTGTGGAAGCGGGCTCATGAACTATCATCCGTCGTTCTTGGATTTCGGATGCGGGCGAATCACTAAAATAGGTTCAACAACCAAGGGCTCGTGGGAGCAACCCGATTCTTCTTGCTTTTGAGTTTCTTCTTGGAGGGAGCACCATCGGAGGCTTGAGTTTTTCCTTTTTCGGCTTGGCCTCAACAACCCTCGTCTTCTTACATTGAGATCGGTTGACGACCTTTGGCTTGAGCAGTCATGCTGCTTGGGAAGACTATGCAGGAGGTTCTTCCGCCTTGAAGGTGCAGCTTGGTCAGTTGAAGGCTTCTTTTCTTTGCAGCCATTACAGGGGTCAATGCCGGGGCGGCCAAGAGCCTTGCGCTTCTCGGCCTCATTGTAGGCTAGTACACACTTGTCGGCCGAGACTCTTCATGCGCTCACGAGCCTCGGCTTCTTGGCGCTTCTTGAGAAAGGCTTCTTTGAGGTCGTGCAGCATGACCTTGAAGTTTTGACATCTTGCCGCTGAGTGCAGCCATATGCTTCTTGGGCTGAGCTTTTCATAGTCGATTTTGTTCTTGAGTTCAACGATCTGCTGAGCAAAGCTAGCTTCGAAGCAATGGCTCCATTGGAGGAGACGCTAAGGCCAATAGGAAGTTGCAGATCTTCAAAGCTGATGTTTGGGGTGTCAAACCACTCATCAATGAAGTGATGGATGATTGCCACATCAAAGAGAGGCAAATTGTTGAAAATTTCTGCTTCTTCCTTGCTCTTGATTAGTTGCTCAAGTGCATCATCTGCAAGATCTTCATCGTTGGACAGATCAATGTGCTCTTCACGCAAAATGGGCGAGTCGATGTCGGATCGGTATTCTTGACAATTTTCTTTTTCTTCTCCGTCTTCTTGGAATCTGGGATTGATCTTGATTGCTGCGGCTTGGAGGTGCGATGGCGATGGCTTCACCGTGAAGCTTTTGGAGGAGCAGCTAACTTTGAAGCCTTGACTTTATTTTGCTACTGCGGCTTTGGAGCGAGGGCAGGAGGCGAGGCTGTGGCTTCATCAGTCGACATCATCATCGAGTGATCCACTTGTGCACCTTGGACGCAATGTGAGTGATTAGGCCATCAAGGTTGTAGAAGGGACCGATGACATTGGGTTCGACATCCGTGAGCCGTCGGCCACGGGAAGCGAGAGGACCAGGGTTGAAGTCTAATCCCAATGACTTCTTGTTTTCCTTAGCGAAGCCTTTGCGTCTTTGGAAGTTGCGCTTGAAGAGATTATCATCATGACACGAGCAATGGCGTTGGGTCGGCATTCTCGGTGAGGTCCATGGACCATACAAGGATAGAAACCACGTGCAATAGCTTCAGCCCTGTTCTTGGGTGGAAGGCCTCGAAGAATATCACCCCAAGGGCTTTTGATAGCATTCTTCTCGGCGTATTCTGGGTCACGAACTTGTACTTGAACCATTGTTCAGCCCAATATCGCGAATCCATTGGATTCGCGTCTTGCGCTGATTGTAATTCTCTGAGGATCTGTCTTGTAAAGCTCTGCGAGGTCATCGAGCAGATCTTTTGAGGTTCCCCACGATCTTGTATGCCGCCCTTCCTAACTGATTTATCTACAGCCATGAATTTCAAACTGAATGGCTTCAATCGTTCGAGAGGCTTCAAAGGCTTGCGTTTGCTGGACAAGCGAGGCGGCCGGGAGAGTTAAGTTGATCTTGTAAGAATTCTGCAAGCGAATGCGGACTATGAGAACCAAGGGATTCTCCACGGACATGTACTGTGACAGCATTAGAGATCGAGGAAAGGGAAGAGGTCATATGCATTCTTAGAAGAATTTGAAGATAAATCAGTTTGAAGACATTGACCTCATGATGCGAAGACATTCACTTATCGCTAAGAGTTGGTTCGATTTATGCGAATCCGTGAATAAGTACAAGTGAGGAATCTAACTAGTTGTGAAGCTTAAGTGAATATACTAGGCAGTATGAGATGCAGACAGAATAGATCTAACATTGTATAGGTAGAAACCAATTTTGGTAAGAAGGATGAATCTTTGAGGATCAAAAAGATGGTAAAAATAGAGTTATATTTACCACTCGAAGAACTACTAGACGGGAAGAAAAGGAGACTGAGCAGTTCAATCCACCGTGCCCTAACTTGGCGACGGAGGACACCTGCGGCAGCAGCGGAGAGGATGATGTTCGCGGCCGGCGTGAGGACGGCGTCGGAGAAGTCGCGGCAGCTAAGCGCTTCGTCACCGGCGTCGTCGAGAGCTAGCGATGGCGCTAGGGTTTTGACGAGGTGGAGAGGTGGAAGAAGGTTTTCTTTACGCGGGGGACATGTATTTATAAGGAGGTGTGCGACACGAGTGCAATTCGCAGGTGCCTGGCGGTTCACATCGAGGGGCACGTGGCAAGCATGCAACATACTCGAGTTGTCCCACGTTCCCCGCCCGCCGGAGTTTGTTGGATGGTCGTTCCGGCTTCTCGGATTTCAACAATAAGGATGGATCATTTAAAACAGACTTAAAGTTTGTCTACGTGTCTTCTGGCGACAAGGACTTGAGAGAAGACATTCGACAGTTTCAATAGAATGCATATGATTTGGACAGATAGAGTTTGATATAGAAAGCATAGAGATTAGGGTCCTCTCACATTCACTTAGTTCAAAAGATTCAACTAGGAAGACATAGCTATAAGTGAATGTTGTAGAGGACAGAACATATATATATATATATATATATATATATATATATATATATATATATATATATATATATATATATATATATAGAAAGCAACCAAATCAACATAGCGAAGAAAATCATGAAGATAGGTTGAAGTTGAAGACAAATCAAATGCGAAGATATTGCGAAATAGCGCCATGGTGAAACACTTCAAACCGAGAAATTTGGTGGTGGCGTTACCCACCGTATAGGAAGTATTAGACCGGACACGGCGCACAATTATCGTGGCGCTCGAAGTCAAATTCCACGTTAATGTATTCACATTAGAATGTAAGTCTTCATTGATTGAAGATATACTTTACTTAATGTGTTGCACATCTAAGTCATCAACATGCATAAGTGTTAGGATGTGTGCTTGATCACAGGACATTTGAGGATTCCAAGATATTTAGCTCACATCGTAACTTGCAAAACCTTTTCTCATCCAAGGGCTTTGTGAAAATATCGCGATTGCTCTTGGTGTTGGCGTGAATGATGTCAATATCTTTCTTCATGACATGATCCACGAGAAAATGATGACAAATTTCAATGTGCTTTGTCTTGAGTCTTTGGACTGGATTGTTGGCAATCTTGATGGCGCTTTCGTTGTCATGAAGAAGAGAGGTACTTGTTTCAGATTGATGCCATAGTCCTTGAGAGTTTGCTTCACCCATAGAAGCTGGCCTGCAAGATCCAGCAACAATGTATTCAGATTGATGGTTGAGAGTGATACAGTTACGCTTCTTTGAAGACTAACGGACAAGTGATCGTCGAGAAAGTGACATGTGCTGATGTAGACTTGCGATCCACCTTGCCACCAGCATAATCAGCATCCGAAAATCAACCAAATCAAATTTTGAGCCCTTTGGATACCATAATCCGAGTGTTGGGGTGTGAGCCAAATATCGAAGAATTAGCTTCACGGCTAAGTAATGCGATTCCTTTGGTGCCGCTTGGAATCGAGCACACATGCAAACACTAAGCATAATATCTGGCCTAGATGCACATAGGTAAAGTAAGGAACCAATCATGGGCTGTATACCTTTTGATCGAACTCTTTACCATTGTCGTCGGGACCCGGATGGTGTTTGGCTGGCATTGGCATCGTGTATCCTTTGCAATCTTGCATTCCAAACTTCTTGAGACAATCTTGGAGGTATTTTCTTGAGATATAAAGATGCCATTCCTTTCTTGTGAATTTGAAGACCAAGGAAGAACTTGAGCTCTCCATCATGGACATCGATATTGTTCTTGCATCATGTATCCAAATTCATCACTATACTTCTGGTTGGTGCAGCCGAAGATAATGTCATCCACATATATTTGGCACACAAACAGTTCACCATCATATGTCTTCGTGAAGAGTGTGGGATCGAGGGATCCAGGTTTGAAGCCTTTGCTCTTCAGGAAGTCTTTGATCGTATCATACCAAGCGAGGAGCTTGTTTGAGGCCATCTGATGCTTTGTTTAGCTTATACACCATATCGGGATGTTTTGGATCTTCAAAGCCGGTGGTTGGCGACGTATACTTCTTCTTCAATTTTGCCGTTGAAATGCACTCTTCACATCCATTTGATATAGCAAGATGTTGTGGTGGTTAGCATAGGCTAGCAGTATCGAATAGCTTCAAGCCTAGCCACGAGGAGCAAATGTTTCATCGAAGTCAATTCCTTCAACTTGAGTATATCCTTAAGCCACAAGGCGTGCTTTGTTTACGGCGACTTGACCATGTTCATCTTGCTTGTTTCGATATATCCATTTTGTGCCAATAATGTTATGCTTGCGAGGTCGGGGCGCTTGACAAGTTCCCAAACATTGTTCAGCTGGCTGTTGAAGTTCTTCTTGCATAGCTTGTATCCATTCGGTTCCATAAAGGCTTGACAACTTTCTTGGGTTACGATATTGACACAAAGAAAAGTGCCCCTGAAATTTGCTAGCTGTGTTGCTCTTGGCGAGTAAGCGGACCAGGTGCATTGATGCTATCGATTATCTTCTCAATCTGTACTTCATTTGCAACTCGAGGATGAGCGGGCGAAGACTTTGCTCATCTTGATGATTGTCATCATTGGGAGGATTGTCTTGGTGAGCATTGTCTTCGGTTGGTTAGGTGCGAAATGATAAGTTCCTCTTGAGGATGTGCTTGAAGGCATGATTTCACGGTTCCTATCAGCTTGATAGATTACATTTGGCGGAGCTTCGTCTAGTGTACTTGGCAGCAGCTCTCTTTGTGAACCATTGGTTTCATCAAATCGCTGCGTCCACAGTTTGACGATTTTGTAGTGATAGAGGTTGAAGACTACTGTAGGAGTGCGAGTCCTTTCCGTAACCGAGCATGAAGCCTTCGTGAGCTTTGGGTTCAAATTTTGACTTGTGATGGGGATCCTTGATCCAGCACTTAGCCCCAAATACTCGAAGTAGGCGACATTTGGCTTCTTGCGATAAGGAGCTCATAGGATGTTTTGTTGAAGCTTATGGGCGTAAACACGGTTGATGGCGTGACATCTTTGTATCAATAGCTTGAGGCGAGAACTTTCTTGGTGTCTTGTACTCGTCGAGCATTGTTGAGCCATCTCATGAGGTTCTGTTCTTGCGCTCCACGATGCCATTTCTTTGAGGTGTGTATGGAGCGAGAACTCATGAGTGATTCCCATGGTATCCATATAAAGATCAAGTCCGGTGTTCTTGAATTCAGTCTTTGTTGTCACTTCTTATATGCTTGATCTTGGCGCCATAATTGTTCATTGCTCGATTGGCGAGCGTCTGAAGACATCTTGCACTTGAGTCTTGTAGAAATTATGTGCACCCATGTGTATCTTGAGTAGTCATCAACAATGGCGAAGCCATAGAGACAAGCAGTTGTTGTGAGGTAGAGTAGTGAGTAGGGCCAAACAAATCCATGTGTAACAGCTCGAAGGGTTGATATGTCGTCATGATTGTCTTGAGGGTGCTTTGCCTAGTCATCTTTCGACTTCGCGAGCACCACACAAATGATCCTTCTTGAACTTGACACCTTCGATGCCTATGACATGCTTCTTCTTGGCGAGTGTGTGTAAGTTCCTCATGCCGACATGCCCTAGACTCCGATGCGAGCCGACGTTCGAAGCTTTTGCAAGAAGACATCTGACAAGCTGTGGACCTCTTGAGAAATCTACCATGTATAGATCATCTTTCCTATACCCTTCAAAGACTAGAGACTTGTCGATTCCATTAGTACAAGGCAGCGATATTTTCGAATATCACAATCATGTTCAAGTCACAAAGCATTGAGGCAGGACATCAAGTTGAAACCAAGGGATTCAACAAGCATCACTTTATCCATGTGTTGATCCTTTGAGATTGCAACTCTACCTAGACCCAATACCTTGCTTTTACCGGTGTCGGCCAAATGTGATGTGACTCTTGTCGATGGGCGTAAGGTTGAGTCCATGAGAAGACTTGATCACCAGTCATATGATTAGTGCATCCGCTGTCCATAATCCATTACGAAGCATGATGTGTCATACCCTCTGATGCAGTTAGGGGATAGGCTTCACCAAGAGTATTGTGAAGCATAAACATTTGACGGACAAGAGGATTATTGAAGCTCGAGATCAAGATTAAGACAGATAGGATAAATGGCAAGCGATTCAGGAACAAAATACATAGTGAGACCATTTGGGCATTTGATCTTGCGTCCTACAATATGTTTTAGGTCCCGACAATAGCATCGAGCGCCTTTGATTTTGGTGGAGACCGTTTCCTACAAAGAGAGTTAATTCTTCTTAACCACCCACATCTTGAGGGTGGCTTAGAAGCAATGAGTCTAAGTGCAGCATCGAGAACTTTGGCTTTGGAGCCCTAGCAAATAGCCTTGCGAGGAGATGAATGATACTCATATGAATAAGCAGAAAAGTTCTTAGTTCTATGAACATAGCGGTTTGAAGACACGCTCATATTCATAAGTTTGAGTATGGTTTCCTGCAAAACATTGGCGTTAGGGTGACTCGGTGAGTCCTCATGCATGTATGAAGCCTTTGGACCATATGGCGCCTTAGGTGCAGGGTTTGTCTTCATCCCGGTGGTATCATGATGACATTCACTGGAAGATTCTCAAGACAGCTTTTGGGAACCGGATCTTCTTCATAGGTGGTCCATTCCTGCAGTTAGTACCAATATACAGCAAACACTTCACCATTCTGATTCTTGAACAGCTTATAGTTTGCATCAAAGGATTCATCAATGATAATAGGGTTATACGGGTAAAGCCGGATAAGGTGGATGGATCCTTTGAAGGTCCCTTTGCAGCAACCCATGTGGTTTTGGGATCTTGCTCGGGCTTCGATAGGAACCATCAACATTCATTTCCTCTCGAACCCAACACCCTCTTTCCTAGGGTTTGGTTCGAGAATCGCTTTTGAGGACATCATAAAGTGTCGATGTCCTTTCGGACTTTATACATCCTTGTTTCAAGCAATGTCTTCAACCTAGCATTTTCATCAGCAATAGGGTGGTATCCTCCATGAGAGGGTTAGTTACCACATTAGTAGTTGAAGACAATGCAACGATAACAACAGTTGAACATTCAACAGCAGAGGTAGCGATATCACGCTCAAGACATTTTAGACATGGTGGTTCAAATCCATCTGGCGGAACTGATCATTGGCCGAAGTGACTCATTCTCTTTTGAAGATCTTCATGAGCCGCTCTCAATTTCTCAAGCTCTTGCTTCCTTTGAAGATAATCATAGGAGAGCTTTTCATGAGTAGTTGAGGCGTTTCATGGCGACTTTCAAGTTCTTGGTACTTAGCATGAAGATTTTAATGTCTTCAACTAAGGATTGTGAGCGTGTCATTCCGCATCAACAGGTCATCGCTTTTGTCTAACAGTTTTTGAGTATGTTCCATAGCTCTTTGTTGTTGGTTGCAATTTTAGCAAGTGTTTTGTAGCTGGGTTTGGATTCACAATCGAGTCATCTTCACTTGACGTTTGAAAGTAAGCATCCGTGATTTTACCTTGGCACCATGTGCCATGAAGCGATAAGCGGGAGTAGGGTCGTCCTTGTCATCGGCTTCATCGTTGGTGTGGAAGTCATTGTCTTGATGTTGAAGATGGACTTGGCAACATAGGTTGTGGCTAAAGCCGGACTTACAGCGCCGAGGTCGGATTCCACTTGGACTCCACCTCCGCCTCCTCGAGCAGACTCCTCCTCTGAATCCATTTCCTTGCCAACAAAAGCACGAGCCTTGCGGATGAGCTCTTCTTATGAGATGAAGACTTTGATGAGGACTTGGAAGAAGACTTTGAAGATTTCTTCTTCTTCTTGTCATCGGAATCATATTCCTTGCTCTTCTTCTTCTTCTTCTTCTTCTCATTGTCCCCTTGTGGACACTCGGAGATATAGTGTCAGTTTTCTTGCACTTGTGACATGTTCTATTCTTGTAGTCATGAGTGGAAGCTTCATCATTTCTTGAGCTGGATCGTGAAGACTTTACGAAGCCTTTCTTCCTAGTGAACTTGGAACTTCTTCACAAGCATAGCAAGTTCCTTTCCAATGTCTTGGGATCATCGAGAACATGATCGATTCTTCTTGGATGAGGAAACAACTTTTGCCTTCAAAGCGCGAGTTCGGCCATAGTTGGGACCATAGATATCTCTTTTCTCGAAAATTTGGAACTCATGTGTGTTGAGCCTCTCAAGTATATCAGACGGATCGAGTGTCTTGAAGTCGAGGCGTTCTTGTATCATGAGAGCAAGGGTGTCAAAAGAGCTGTCAAGTGATCTCGGTAGTGTCTTGGCGATTTCATGCTTGGTGATCTCGGTGGCGCCGAGAGCATGAAGCTCATTTGTGATGTCGGTGAGGCGATCAAACATGAGCTGGACATTTTCATTGTCGTTTCTCTTGAAGCGGTTGAAGAGGTTCGAAAACGCTGATCCTTTGATCTCTGGGTTGAGATGCCTTCGTTGACCTTGGATAGCGGTCCAGACTAACCGGCGTTTCGAGCACTCCTGCGGCCATCTGTCCTTTGGTTAGATGACCACAGATGATGTTCTTTGCGATAGAGTCAGTTGAATGAACTTCTTGACATCAGCGGGGTGACACCTTCACCAGTTTTTGGAGCGCTGTTCTTGACGACATACGAGAGGCAAGCAGCGGAGACTTTGATTATCCTGCGATCGACATAGCTAAAACTCCGGTGGTTAAACCAAATCACACGAGAACAAGGAGTACCTTGCTCGATACCAATTGAAAGTGCTAGTTATCGACTAGAGGGGGTGAATAGGTGATTTTAGGAAAGTCTTCAAAACATGGATGTTTGAAGACAAACAATAGAAATAACCTAATTGATATGCAGCGGAGATAAACTACAACAAGCAAACCATAGTCAAGTATGCAATAGCATTGAAAGTACAAGACTAATAGCAGCTTGGTAGTTAGGATTAAGATGGAAGATAGTGAGAAGCCAATCAACAAAAGTAGTCAAGCAATGAAGTCAGACAGCTATGACAAATAGGCAATGACTTCACGAAGACAAACTCTAAGTAAGGAGAGGGAGAAGATAGAACCAGTCACTTGTTGAAGACATAGGATTTGTTGGACCAGTTCGATTCTTTGTGACAACTGTACATCTGGTTAGGGAGGCTGAGATTCAACTCGAGAAGACCGCGTCTTCACCTTATTCTCCTTGAGCTAAGGACACACAGTCCTCGCCCAATCACTCTGGTAAGTCTTCAAGGTAGGCGTCCGAACCTTCCTGAGACTGCGTTCACGGCAATCCACAATGACTCTTAGATGCTCGAGCGCGACGCCTAACCGGTGGAGGATTCACAGTCCTCAATTGTAATAAGTCTTGAGTCACATGAGCAGGAAGACTTGATGATCCTAACACTCTTTGGCTCTGGGTGTTTGGGCTTTGTCCTCACAAGGATTTCTCTCTCTCAAAGGCTTGAGGTGGGTTGCTCTCAAGCGACAAAAGCCGTGCACTAACTCTGAGCAGCCACCAATTTATGGTGTAGGGGTGGGCTATTTATAGTCACTAGGCAACCCGACCTGTTATGTCGAAATGACCACTGGATCACTAAGGCCGACACGTGTTCCAGCGGTCGATTTCAAACACACGACAACTTTGCTTGGGCTACAAGCAAAGCTGACTCATCCACTCTGGATAAGTTTTGCTCTCATTGTCTTGGCTCGAAGACATAGGATTTAGGTTGAGCATCACTTGATCATTCGACTTTGATCACTTGGACCCCACTTAACGATGCGGTGGTTCCTATGACTCAACAAAGAAGAAAAGGAAACAACGAAGCGACCACGATCTTGGCTCCATAGTCTTCACTCAATGTCTTCTCATGTCATAGACTTCAATATGAATATCTTCACATACCACCATTGTCGTCAATGTCTTCATACATTTTAGGGGTCATCTCCGGTAGGTAAACCGAATCAATGGGGACACTACTGCGTTATCCTGCAATTCTCACAAACGCATTAGTCCCTCAACCACATTTGTCGTCAATACTCCAAAACCAACTAGGGGTGGCACTAGATGCACTTACAACATCCAACTTGCTTGCTCACGAAGACCTAGGGCACTTGAGGAGGCCCATTGTTGGAATATACAAGCCAAGTTCTATAATGAAAAATTCCCACTAGTATATGAAAGTGACAAAACAAGAGACTCTCTATCATGAAGATTATGGTGCTACTTTGAAGCACAAGTGTGGCAAGGGATAGTAGCATTGTCCCTTCTCTCTTTTTCTCTCATTTTATTTTTATTTTTTGGGCCTTCTTTTTTTATGGACTTTCTCTTTTTTTTTATTCCTCACTTGGGACAATGCTCTAAAAAATGATGATCATCACACTTCTATTTATTTACAACTCAATGGTTACAACTCGATACTAGAACAAAGTATGACACTATATGAATGCCTCCGGCGGTGTACCGGGATATGCAATGAACCAAGAGTGACATGTATGAAAGAATTATGAATGCTGGCTTTTCCAAAAATACTATGTCAACTACATGATCATGCTAACAATATGACAATGATTAATATGTCATGATGAACGGAATGGTGGAAAGTTGCATGGCAATATATCTCGGAATGGCTATGGAAATGCCATAATAGGTAGGTATGGTGGCTATTTTGAGGAAGATATAAGGAGGTTTATGTGTGAAAGAGCGTATCATATCACGAGGTTTGGATGCACCGGCGAAGTTTGCACCAACTCTCAATGTGAGAAAGGGCAATGCACGGTACCGAAGAGGCTAGCAATGATGGAAGGATGAGAGTGCGTAAAATCCATGGACTCAACATTAGTCATAAATAACTCACATACTTATTGCAAAAATCAACAAGTCATCAAAAACCAAGCATTACGCGCATACTCCTAGGGGGATAGATTGGTAGGGAAAGACCATCGCTCGTCCCCGACCGCCACTCATAAGGAGGACAATCAAAGAACACCTCATGTTTCAAATTTGTTACATAACGTTTACCATATGTGCATGCTACGGGACTTGCAAACTTCAACACAAGCATTTCTCAAATTCACAACTACTCAACTAGCACGACTTTGATATTATTACCTCCATATCTCAAAACAATCATCAAGCATCAAACTTCTCTTAGTATTCAAAACACTCATAAGAAGGTTTTTACTATTCTTGAATACCTAGCATATTAAGATTATCTAAGCAAGTTACCATGCTATTTAAGACTCTCAAAATAATCTAAGTGAAGCATGAGATATCAATAGTTTCTATAAAACGAATCCACCACCATGCTCTAAAAGATATAAGTGAAGCACTAGAGCAAAACTATATAACTCAAAAGATATAAGTGAAGCACAAAGAGTATTCTAATAATTTCCAAATCATGTATGGCTCTCTCAAAATGTGTGTACAGAAAGGATGATTGTGGTAAACTAAAAATCAAAGACTCAAATCATACAAGGCGCTCCAAGCAAAACACATATCATGTGGTGAATAAAAATATAGCTCAAGTAAAGTTACCGATGGAAGTAGGCGAAAGAGGGATGCCTTCAGGGCATCCCCAAGCTTTGATTTTGGTGTCCTTAGATTATATTGGGGTGCCATGGACATCCCCAAGCTTAAGCTCTTCCCACTCCTTGTTCCACAATCCAATCAAAATCTTTCACCCAAAACTTGAAAACTTCACAACACAAAACTCAACAGAAATCTCGTGAGCTCCGTTAGCGAAAGAAAACAAAAGACCACTTCAAGGTACTGTAATGAACTCATTCTTTATTTATATTGGTGTTAAACCTACTGTATTCCAACTTATATATGGTTTATAAACTATTTTAATAGCCATAGATTCATGAAAATAAGCAAACAACACACGAAAAACAGAATCTGTCAAAAACAGAACAGTCTGTAATAATCTGTAACTAACGCAAACTTATGGAACTCCAAAAAATCAGCCAAAATAGGAAGACCTAGGAAATTTGTTTATTGATCAGCAACAATTGGAATCACTATTTTATCCCGTTCTGGTGATTTTTAAATTTTTTTTTTGTGAACAGAAAGTTTCTGGAAATTACAGCAAGATCAAATAACTATCATCCAAGAAGATCCTATAGGTTTAACTTGGCACAAACACTAATTAAAACATAGAAACACATCTAACCAGAGGCTAGAAAAAATATTTATTGAAATAACAGCAAGTAAAAATATTGGGTTGTCTCCCAACAAGCGCTTTTCTTTAAAGCCTTTTAGCTAGGCATTGATAATCTTAATGATGCTCACATGAAAGACAAGAATTGAAGCACAAAGAGAGCATCATAAAGCACGTGACAAACACATCTAAGTCTAACATACTTCCTATGCATAGGCATCTTATAGAAAAACAAATTATCATAGCAAGCAAAAAACTAGCATATGCAAGGAAGCGGAAAGGAACAATAGCAATCTCAACATAACGAGAGGTAAATTAGTAACATGAAAATTTCTATAACCGTATTTTCCTCTCTCATAATAATTACATGTAGGATCATAGGAAAACTAAACAATATAGCTATCACATAACATATTATCAACACGATCTGTATGCATGCGAAGTTGACACTCTTCCAAAATAGTGGGATTATCATTAACTAAAGTCATGATTTCTCCAAGCCCACTTTTATCAAAAATTTCATAAGATTGAATATTATCCAAATCGTGGGATCTAAAGTTGACACTCTTCCAAACCCACTTTAAATATTATTGCAAACACTATTATCAATCTTATATTCATCATGGGGCTTAAATAAATTTTCAAGATCATAAGAAGAATCTCCCCAATCATGATTATTGCAACAGGTAGTGGACATAGCAAAACTAGCATCCCCAAGCTTAGGGTTTTGCATATTATTAGCATAATTTACATCAATAGAATTTATAATAAAATCATTGCAATCATGCTTTTTATTCAAAGATCTATCATGAATCACTTCATAAAGCACTTCATCACAATTTTCAGATTCACGGTTTCAAGCAAAACCTTATAAAGATAATCTAGTGCATCAAATCACTAGGAATTGGTTCATCATAATTGGATCTCTTAAAAAGATTGGAAGCGGATGAGGATCCATAGATAATAGCTTCTCTGTTTAGGAATAAATACTCAACTATTTCAACCAAGCGAGCAAAGCGAGCCAAGTAAGACATCAAGGCAAATGAAAAGATGAGCGGAAAAAATGGCGAATAAAGCGGCAAGGGTGAAGTGGGGGAGAGGAAAATGAGAGGCTAATGACAAATAATGTAATGCGGGAGATAAGGGATTGTGATGGGTACTTGGTATGTTGACTTTTGCGTAGACCTCCCCGGAAATGGCGCCAGAAATCTTCTCTGCTACCTCTTGAGCACTGCGTTGGATTTCCTTGAAGAGGAAAGGGTGATGCAGCAAAGTAGCGTAAGTATTTCCCTCAGTTTTTGAGAACCAAGGTATCAATCCGGTAGGAGGCTACGCGTGAGTCCCTACTTTTGCACAATACAAATAACTCCTCGCAACCAACGCGATAAGGGGTTGTCAATCCTTCACGCTCACTTACGAGTGAGATCGATAGATATGATAGGATAATATTTTTGGTATTTTTGTGATAAAGATGCAAAGTAAAATAAAAGCAAAGTAAAAAAGCAAAGGAAATAACTAAGTGTTGGAAGATTAATATGATGAAGATAGACCGGGGCCATAGGTTTCACTAGTGGCTTCTCTCATGAGCATAAGTATTTTACGGTGGGTGAGCAATTCTTGTTGAGCAATTGAAAAAATTAAGCATAGTTATGAGAATATCTAGGTATGATCATGTATATAGGCATCACGTCCAGAGACAAGTAGACCGACTCTGCTGCATCTACTACTATTACTCCACTCATCATTGCTATCCGGCATGCATCTCTGATATTAAGTTCATGAAAGCAGAGTAACACCTTAAGCAAGATGACATGATGTAGAGGATAAATTCATGCAATATGATAAAAACCCCATCTTGTTATCCTCGATGGCAACAATAAAATATGTGCCTTGCTGCCCCTCATCCTTTGGGAAAGGACACATAAGATTGAACCCAAAGCTAAGCACTTCTCCCATTGCAAGAAAAACCAATCTAGTAGGCCAAACCAAACTGATAATTGAAGAGACTTGCAAAGATAACCGATCATACATAAAAGAATTCAGAGAAGATTCAAATATTGTTCATAGATAATCTTGATCATAAACCCACAATTCATCGGTCTCAACAAACACACCACAAAAGAAGATTATATCGAATAGATCTCCACGAGAGAGGGAGAACATTGTATTGATATCCAAAAGAGAAGAAGCCATCTAGCTACTAACTATGGACCTGAAGGTCAGAGGTAAACTACTCACACTTCATAGGAGGCTATGGTGTTGATGTAGAAGCCCTCCGTGATGGGTGCCTCCTCGTGAACTCGGAGCAGGCCCCAAGATGGGATCTCGTGGGTACAGAAGGTTGTGGTGGTGGAATTAGGTTTTTGGCTCCGTATTTGATCGTTTGGGGGTATGTAGGTATATATAGGAGGAAGGAGTACGTCGGTGGAGCAATAGGGGCCAAAAACTACAATTCTGGTCTATTACTCCGTTTGATATCCCTTTTCTTCGAAACTCTGAAATAGCCAAAAACAACAATTCTGGGCTGGGCCTCCGGTTAATAGGTTAGTCCCAAAAATAATATAAAAGTGGATAATAAAGCCCAATAATGTCCAAAACAGTAGATAATATAGCATGGAGCAATAAAAAATTATAGATACGTTGAAGACGTATCACCGCCTAAGGAGACGGCCCCGAGAAGTTTAAGGAGCTGGCCCGCCCGGCAAACCTCTGCTGGGAGGAAGCGGCCAGTGCGAGATCTGCTAGTCCGCACCCGCCCGAACGCAGGCGTCAGGCACCTAATCGGACTCATCCCGTCATCTGCCCGCTATCCTCCTCATCACTTTCGCTCGAGGAAGAGGTTCCATCGTCGGAATATCCATCATAGGAGCTCTCCACGGAGCACTTGATGAGTTCAAACTCCCCGAAGACCTTGACAGAGAGCAGGCCGTCCTCCATTAATTCGAAGTAGAGGACGAGCTCCGCCGTCAGGCTGTGGATGCGAGTGAAAGCTTCCATCCACAGCGAAGGCACATAACCCAGTGCTTGGGAAGTCGAGTCGACCCGCGTGCCCCGTTCCCAGCCCCTCATGTGCAACTGAGGGGTGCAGGCGAGTTACTCCATCACCCGAGCAAATGTGGCGGGGAGGCGAAGGCAGCGCGGAGGCTGGCGCAGCCTAATGAAGAACTTCATGAGGCTGGTCTTCAACGTGGCCCTCCGCTGAGAAATGCATCATTGGCGGGGGTGAAGCCGGCACGCCGCCCCGTCCTCCTCTTCCCCGAGCACTGCGACCTCTGCCCCGGCCTCGCCCCCTTCCCCTTCCCCTCGCGGCCGGCTCCACCACCGCGGGCTCGGGGAGGCCTTGTTGTCGGCGGCGACTCTCGCCGCCACCGCGAAGGACCAGGATTCCCTTTCTCCATGGAGAGTGAAAGGAAGAAGCAGAAGCGAGAGGAGATATATGACAGAAGAGTGCGGGCGCCATCTCCCTTTCCCTCCTTCTAAGGGAGGCGGGGTGAGGCTCGGCCGCCCGCTCGGCCAATCCAGCCACAGGCGCGGGGAATCGAGACCGACCGCTACCCCAACCAGCGGCGACCGGTTTCCGCCTCAACCACTTGCTACCCCAAGTGCATGAAGGGCCAGCGTGGCGAGCGTGCAGAATCGAGGGGCGGGTGGCGACCTCTCCCCACCCCATGATCATGGGGTGTGGGCATATGAACCCATGACCCGGCCCCGCGAAGTAAATGAGCCGCACCTTCACGCCTCCCTCTTTTTATGGGGAAGGCGTGAGCCACCTCTTTACTGCGATATGACGCATGCATGCGGGAACCGCCCCACGCATGCCGCCCACGTCACACACGCACCTCCATTGTGACGCCTGGATAATTAAGCTACAGTAACCCTCCGCCAATGATGCCACGTCACCTCGATTACTGTTGCTAATCTCGCGTTAGTTCGAAACCGATTCGAATTCAAATTCAAGCAAACAATAAATTTTTTCAAATATTAAATCTAAAATGTTCGGAGTGAACCAAATATTGCATAGGTAATTAGGGTGGGGAGACTATATTTTTATGAAATAATTAAATGCTCTTGAATAAATAAAAGAGTAGCAAAAACATTTAGTTAAATACCTTTTATACTTTATAAAATTTTAAACTAATTTATGTTGGGGTTTAAACTTTTGCAGCCATGGTGTAATTCATAAAACTAGTTTAGGTACTAATAATATATTTTACAAAACTAAAATAAATTGATGAATGTAATAAAACAGAAAAAGTAAAAAGCAAAACAAATAAAAGGGCAAAGGCCACCCCCCTTTTTCCCATTGGGCCTCTTGGCCCAGTAGGCTCCGTCGACCAGGCCGGCCCAGCCGGCCACCCCCCACTTCCCTTATCCACCCACCCGGTGAAACCCTAATCCCCACCGACTCCCCACTCGCTCCCCCACTCCCCCACGATCCCCTTCTCCTTCCCCATCGATCTGGATCGGGATCGGCCCGATCCCGTTGCCCCCGACGCCCGGCGCCCGCCCGTCGCCGTCCACCGCCGCCTGGAGCTCCGCGAGCCTCACCGGAGCATCCCCGTCGCCTCTTGCCGTCACCATCGCCTCTTAGCAGAAATTCAAAATTTTCCTACGTGTCACCAAGATCTATCTATGGAGAAACTAGCAACGAGGGGAAGGAGAGTGCATCTACATACCCTTGTAGATCGCTAAGCGGAAGCGTTCATGAGAACGGGGTTGAAGGAGTCGTACTCATTGTGATCCAAATCACGGAGATCCTAGTGCGAGCAGACGGCACCTCGCGTTCAACACACGTACAGCCGGTGGCGTCTCACGCCTTGATCCAGCAAGGAGAGAGGGAGAGGTTGAGGAGGACTCCATCCAGCAGCAACACAGCGGCATGGTGGTGATGGAGGCGTGGCAATCCAGAGGGCCGCCAAGCACCAAGGGAGAGGAGGAGGAGGAGGCGGGGCTGCACCAGAGGAGAAGTTCTCATGTGTCTTGGGCAGCCCAAAACCTCAAGTATATATAGGGAAAGGGGGCTGCGCCCCTTTGGGTTTCCACCCCAAGGGGTGCGGCCAGCCCTAGATGGGACTTGGGGGCGGCCAGAGGGAGGAGTGCCTCCCAAGTCAAGTGGAGGCCCTCCCCTTAGGGTTTCCCCCTCCCATGCGCATGGGCCTTGGGGGCTGGTGCCCTGGCCCATTAAGGCTAGGCGCCCCCTACAGCCCATGCTACTGTATTGGACGTGGTGGAACAATTTCCGGACCTCCGGACCCCTCAGGAATCCTCCGGAACCTTGGAAGCTTCCGGTACAATCCGAAAAAACCCTAACTTTTCCGGAACCGAACAACAACTTTCCATATATAAATCTTTACCTCCGGACCATTCCGGAACTCCTCGTGACATCCGGGATCTCATCAGGACTCGAACAACATTCGGTAACCACATACAAGCTTCCTTTATAACCCTAGCGTCCATTGAACCTTAAGTGTGTAGACCCTACGGGTTCGGGAACCATCTGAGACATGACCGAGGCGTTCTTGGTCAATAACCAACAGCGGGATCTGGATACCCATGTTGGCTCCCACATGTTCCACGATGATCTCATCGGATGAACCACGATGTCAAGGACTCAATCGTTCCGTATACAATTCCCTTTGTCTAGCGGTATTGTACTTGCGAGATTCGATCGTCGGTATCCGATACCTTGTTCAATCTCGTTTCCGGCAAGTCTCTTTACTCGTTCGTAACACATCATCCGTGATCAACCCCTTGGTCACATTGTGCACGATATGATGATGTCCTACCGAGTGGGCAGAGATACCTCTCCGTTTACAGAGTCTCAAATCCAGTCTCGATTCGTGCCAACCAGCAGACACTTTCGGAGATACCTGTAGTGCACCTTTATAGTCACCCGATTCGTTGTGACGTTTGGTACACCAAAGCATTCCTACGGTATCCGGGAGTTGCACAATCTCATGGTCTAAGGAAAGATACTTGACATTAGAAAAGCTTTAGCATCTGAACTACGATCTTTGTGCTAGGCTTAGTATTGGGTCTTGTCCATCACATCATTCTACTAATGATGTGATCCGTTATCAATGACATCCAATGTCCATGGTTCGAAACCGTAACCATCTGTTGATCAACGAGCTGGTCAATAGAGGCTTACTAGGGACATGGTGTTGTCTATGTATCCACACATGTATCTGAGTTTCCTATCAATACAATTATAGCATGGATAATAAGCGATTATCGTGAACAAGGAAATATAATAATAACTAATTTATTATTGCCTCTAGGGCATATTTCCAACAGTCTCCCACTTGCACTAGAGTCAATAATCTAGTTCACATCGTCATGTGATTAACGATAGGTCACATCGCCATGTGACCAACACCCAAAAGTTTACTAGTGTCGTAAACTAGTTCACATCATCATGTGATTTAGGCTCAATGAGTTACGAGGTTTGATCATGTTTTGCTTGTGAGAGAGGTTTTAGTCAGCGGGTTTTAGTCAGCAGTGCGAACCTTTCAGATCCGTGTGTGCTTCAAATTTCTAGGTCATATTATAAATGTTGCTTCCGCCCACTTGGAGCTATTCAAATGGTTGTTCCACTATCGTATCCTGTTTGCTACTTAGAGTCATTGGATAGGTGTTAAAGCTTGCATCGGCGTAACCCTTTACGCGAACTCTTTATCACCTCCATAATCGAAACATGTCCTTATTTACTCCAAGGACAATTTTGACGCTGTCAATGATCCATTCTGGATCATTCTTGTACCTTATGGTGACTCATGGCAAGGCACACTTCGGTGCGGTACACAGCATAGCATACTATAGAGCCTATATACGAAGCATAGGGGCGACCTTAATCCTTTCTCTCTTTTCTGCCGTGGTGAGCTTTTAACTCTTAACTTCATACCTTACAACTCAGGCAAGAACTCCTTCTTTGGTGATCCATCTTGAACACTTTCAAGATTATGTCAAAGTATGTGCTCATTTGAAAGTATTATTAAACATTTTGATCTATCTTATAGATCTTGATGCTTATTGTTCAAGTAGCCTAATCCAGGTTTTCTATTGAAAACACTTTTCAAACATCCCTATATGCTTTCTAGAAATTCTACATCATTTACGATCATCAATATGTCAACAACATATTGTTATCGAGAAATACCATAATCTCCACTCACTTCTTTGGAAATACAAGTTTCTCATAAACTTTGTATAAACCCAAAATCTTTGATCATCTCATCAAAGCGCACATTCCAACTCCGAGATGCTTACTCCGGTCCTTAGAAAGGATCATTGGAGCCGACATACCTTTAGCATCCTTAGGATCGACAAAACTTTCGATTGTATCACATACAACCTTTCCTTCTGGCGGTAAGGAAACTCATTTTGATATCCATCTGCCAGATTTCATAAATGCAGCTTATGCTAACATGATTCCAACGGACTTAAGCATTGCTATGGATGAGAAAATCTCATCCTAGTCAACTCCTTGAACTTGTGAAAAACTCTTAGCCACAAGTCAAGCTTCATAGCGGTGATCTTACCGTCCCGTCAATCTTCTTCTTAAAGATCCATTTATCTCAATGGCTTGCGATCATCGGGCAAGTCCACCAAATTCATGGATCCTTTCTCGGATTTTATGGCCTCGAGCCATTCGTAGAATCGGGCCCACCATCGCTTCTCCATAGCTCGTGGGTTCATTGTTGTCTAGCAACATGACCTCTAAGAAAGGATTCTTGTACCACTCGAAGTAATCGCATCCTTGTCACCCTCGATGTCTGGTAGTGACTTGATCGAAACTTCATGATCATTATCATAGCTTCTACTTCAATTGGTGTAGGTGCCGCAGGAACAACTTCACGTGCCTGCTACACTCTAGTTGAGTGACGGTTCAATAACCTCATCAAGTCTCCACCATCCACCCACTCAACTTTTAGAGACGAACTTTTCCTCGAAAGGACCGATTCAGAAACAATCCATATTGTTTCGGATCTGAATAGGAGGTATACCCAACTGTTTTGGGTGTCCTATGAAGATGCATTTTATCCGCTTTGGGTTCGAGCTTATCAACTTGAAACTTTTTCACATAAGCGTTGCAACCCCAAACCTTTAGAAATGACAACAGGTTTCTCCAAGCGGTGTCATCTCAGCGGAATTACGTGGTGCCCTATTAAAGTGAGTGCGGTTGTCTCTAATGCCTAACCCATGAGCGATAGTGGTAATTCGATAAGAGACATCTGGTGCGCACCATATCTAATAGGGTGCAACTATGATGTTCGGACACACCATCACACTATGGTGTTCGGCGGTATTAATTGTGAAACAATTTGCACAATGTCTTAATTGTGTGCCAAAACTTCGTAACTCAGATATTCATCTCTATGATCATATCATAGACATTCTATCCTCTTGTCACGAAGATCTTTAAACTTCACTCTGAAATTACTTGAACCATTCAATAATTCAGACTTGTGTTTCATCAAGTAAATATACTCAACATCTACTCGAATCATCGTGAAGTAAGAACATAACGATATTCTTTGCATGCCTCGGCACTCATTGGACTGCACACATCAAAATGTGTTACTTCCAACAAGTTGCTATCTTGTTTCATCTTCTTTGAAACCGAAGTTTTCAGTCATCTTGCCCATGTGGTATGATTTGCATATCTCAAGTGATTCAAAATCAAGTGAGTCCAAGCGATCCATCTGCATGGAGTTTCTTCATGCGTATACACCAATAGACATGGTTAGCATGTCTCAAACTTTTCAAAAGCGAGTGAGTCAAAGATCCATCAACATGGAGCTTCTTCATGCGTTTACACCAATATGACTTACATGGCGATTGCCACAAGTAAGTGGTACTATCATTACTATCTTATATCTTTTGGCATGAAAATGTGTATCACTACGATCGAGATTCAATAAACCATTCCTATTAGGTGCAATACCATTGAAGGTATTATTCAAATAAGCAGAGTAACCATTATTCTCCTTAAATGAATAACCGTATTGCGATAGACATAATCCAATCATGTCTATGCTCAGCATAAACACCAAATGACAATTATTCAGGTTTAATACTAATCTTGATGGTAGGGAGGCGTGCGATGTTTGATCACATCAAAATTGGAAACACTTCCAACACATATCGACTCACCTTTAGCTAGTCTCCGTTTATTCCGTAGCTCTTTTATTTGAGTTACTAACACTTAGCAACCGAACGGTATCTTAATACCTGGTGCTACTAGGAGTACTAGTAAAGTACACATTAACATAATGTATATCAATATACTTCTATCGACCTTGCCGACCTTCTCATCTACCAAGTATCTAGGGTAATGCTACTCCGTTGGCTGTTCCCCTTATTACGAAGCACTTAGTCTCGGGTTTGGGTTCAACCTTGGGTTTCTTCACTAGAGCAGCAGCTGATTTGCCGTTTCATGAAGTATCCTTTCTTGCCCTTGCCCTTCTTGAAACTAGTGGTTTCACCAACCATCAACAATTGATGCTCCTTCTTGATTTCTACTTTCGCGGTGTCAAACATCGCGAATACCTAAGGATCATCATATCTATCCACGATATGTTATAGTTCATCACGAAGCTCTAGCAGCTTGGTGGCAATGAGTTTGGAGAAACATCACTATCTCATACGGAAGATCAACTCCCTCGATTCAAGTGATTGTTGCACTCGGACAATCTGAGCACAAGCTCAATGATTGAGCTTTTCTCCCTTAGTTTGCGAGGCTAAGAAAATCGTCGGAGGTCTTATACCTCTTGGCGTGAGCACGAGCACTGAAATCCCAATTTCAGCTCTCGAAACATCACATATGTTCGCGATATTTGAAAAGCGTCTTTGGTGCCTCAACTCTAAACCGTTTAGCGAACTATCACGTAGTTATCAAAAGCGTGTATATCCGATGTTACGCAACATCCACGAGCGGCGTTTGGGGTTCAGCACCTGGCGGTGCATTAAGGACATAAGCTATCTCTTGTCCGCATAATCGCTCTTGTCAACTTTCAACTATATTTTCTCTAGGAACATATCTAAACAGTGGAACTAAAGCGCGAGCTTACGACATAATTTGCAAAAGGTCTTTTGACTATGTTCAAGATAATTAAGTTCATCTTCGTCGTTGACCACCCCGACGTCGACCCCGTCGCCGCCGTCCTCTCCGTCGCCGGTGGCGCCTCGCCGGACCTCCCCGAGCCCACTGCCAGTACCCTACGGCCCCGCCGTGAGCACCTCCCTCTCCTTGCACCCCCCTTCTCCTGTGTCGGACATCGCCTAGCACGCCGTCTCGCCCTCGCTCTCTCCCCGTGCTCCTCTCATCCCACTTTCCTTTCGCGCCTCAGTCGCCGCGGCGCGCGCGCCCGCAGCCTACCCCTTACGCCCACCGCACCCAGCAGCTTCTCGCTCCCACAGGCGCTCATGGGACCAGCCACCACAGCGCTTTGCTGCTCCCCCATGCCCCAACCGGCGCCGCTGCCGCCGCGTCCGGACCTCCTGCCCATGCCCTCGCACCCGTGCCGCTTCGCCGTCGGCCACATCCCCTCCGCCTGCCGCCTGTTCGGCCAGCGCCATCATGACCCCAGCATGAGCTCGTGCAGCTCCCCGTCGCCCGGGCAGGCTACGACCTCGAACACAGGCATCACACCAGCGCCCTTTTGCGTAACCGCTAAGGCCCATAGGGCTAATGACATGTGGGGCCCGGCCCAGGCGTTTAGATATATAAAAAAGAAATTAAAATAATAATTAATTAATTCATCAATCAATTAATTAAAGAACTAATTAAACTATTTAATCCTGATTAGATTAACCTAACCACTAATTAAACTAATTAACTCTGTTTAATTAACACGCTAATTAAACGACCAATGACATCACGGACCCCCACGTCGGTTTGACCCGATCAACACCCTATTATTTGCGACATCATCTTTGACGTCATCTTGATGCAATAATTTTATTTTCGAATTAATTTCATAATAATAATTTAGTAATTAAGTAAATCTTTAAAATTAATATAAAATAAACCGTAGCTTCGGATAAAAATACTTTGTCCATGAAAGTTGCTCGAGCAGCGAGGCGAATCGGATACATAGCCCGTTAAATCAGCCACACATCCTAACATAGCAAACACACAACTTTCCCCTCCGGTTCATCGTAAAAGCGAAACACGGGAATATTTTACGGATGTTTCCCCCCTCGCCATGAGTAACACCTCCTCTGCGTTGGGGCACACAGCACCGTTACTTGTTATGTCATGCATCGATATGCATTTGTTTGCATTGTATTCATTTTTCTTCCCCTCTTCTCTCCGGTGAACTACGAGGGTAGCGCGCTCTTGGTACCCGATCGACAGCGGTGTTGGCGACCCCTCCTTCTCGGTGAGCTTCGGGCAAGCCCCCCTTGATCACCGGATATCGCCTATTCTTCTCTATCTGCTTGCATTAGAGTAGCGTAGCATATTCTTGCTTTAGTTAATCCTATCTGATGCATAGCCTGTCCTTGCTACTATTGTTGTTACCTTTACCTGCAATCCTACATGCTTAGTATAGGATGCTAGTATTCCATCTGTGGCCCTACATTCTTGTCAGTCTGCCTTGCTATACTATCGGGCTGTGATCACTCGGGAGGTGATCACGGGTATATACTTATATACTAGTACATGATACATGTGGTGACTAAAGACGGATCGGCTCGTAGGAGTACCTGCGAGTGGATCTTTGTGGCGGAGCGACAGGGCAGGTTGAGACCGCCTAGGTGAGAGGTGGGCCTGGCCTTGGTCGGTGTCATGGTTACATCATTAACACGCTTAACGAGATCTTGGTATTTGATCTGAGTCGGCCATTTGGTCTATCTGAACTAACCAACTACGTGGGAGCGATTATGGGCACTTTCGGCGTCGTGGTATAAGCGAAGCCTTCGTGACGTCGGCTGGCGGCCAGCGCGGATTGGACAGGAACACCTTCTAGGCTAGGTCTACTTCCGGCCGCCCACGCAACGTGCAGGTGTGCTAAGG
This sequence comes from Aegilops longissima, assembly GCA_021605205.1. Lineage (NCBI taxonomy): Eukaryota > Viridiplantae > Streptophyta > Magnoliopsida > Poales > Poaceae > Aegilops > Aegilops longissima. Next base: position 35,364 of record JAHIAM010006985.1, read on the forward strand.
TCGATGGGCCCAGACCCCTGTGCGCTTAGGTTAGACCGGCGAGCTGGCCTCTCTGTTGGCCTAGGTGGGGCTGCGACGTGTTGATCTTCCGCGGCCGGGCATGACCCAAAAAAGTGTGTCCGGCAAAATGGGATCAAGCATGTTGGGTTATGTGGTGCACCCCTGCAGGGAAGTTTATCTATTCGAATAGCGTGATCTTGGTGGCAGGGCGACTTGGAGTTGTACCTTGACCTTATGACAACTAGAACCGGATACTTAATAAAACACACCCTTCCAAGTGCGAGATACAACCCGGTGATCACTCTCTAACAAAGCGAAGAGGTGGATGGCGGGTAGGATTCTCTATGCGATGCTACTTGGAGGACTTGACTACTCTCTTCTACATGCCGCAAAGGCGGAGGCTGCGAAGCGTAGTCTTGACAGGATTAGTTATCCCCTCTTATTACGGCATTACTGCAGTTCAGTCCACCGATATGGCCCTTTACATATACCCATGCATATGTAGTGTAGCTCCTTGCTTGCGAGTACTTTGGATGAGTACTCACGGTTGCCTTTCTCCCCCTTTCCCCCCTTCCCTTCTACCTGGTTGTCACAACCTGATGTAGGAGCCGAGGCAGGCATACCGTCGGCGACTCCTACTACAATGGAAGTGCCTACTACTAAGTGCAGCCCGGCGGCGACCGGGAGTAGTTTAGGAGGATCCCGAGCGAGGAGGCTGCGCCTCTTCGATCATATCCCGGTTTGTGCTAGCCTTCTTAAGGCAAACTTGTTTAACTTATGTACGTACTCAGATATTGTTGCTTCCGGTGACTTCGTCTATGATTGAGCACTTGTATTGAGCCCTCGAGGCCCTGGCTTGTATTATGATGCTTGTATAACTTATTTTATTTTTAGAGTTGTGTTGTGATATCTTCCGTGAGTCCACGATCTTGATCATATACGTTTGCATGCATGATTAGTGTATGATTGAATCGAAGCGTCGCAAGATGATATCGAGCCCATTGCTGTAGGAATCCCCTTCCATACTCCTTGGCGAAGTCGAGTCTAGACATTGCAAAACTTTTACTAACATGGCTGTGTGGCTTACGGGCCCATGTCGCCATCGGGTGGTATTAGGATCTTTTACTCCTCGTCTATACTCTGGGACTCTGATCTCTCTTCTATTCAGGTTAAATGATTTTTTACTAACTCTGACTGTAGGTTCTCGTAACTACTTTCTCCCGGAGAGCCCCTCACTCCAAATGATTGTTTAGTGCCCAGAAGATTTCAAAGATACTCTTCAATGTTCTCTAAAGGCCTTGTGCCCGTCGCTTTTGCAATTCCCTTCCATCAATAAACCCCTATGGATGACCACGTACATTTGTCATTCATACAATCATCCCCTGATGATCTTCTTATTACCAGATACCCCGAAATACTCTCTATTGTTCCAAGAATACTTGGTGCCTACCGACTTGCAGTTCTTTGTCACGTGAATACCCCTACAGATAAATTGCACTTGTCGAGTAATCGCTCATCCCTAGTTGTTCATGTGTTTTAAAAAGTCTTCAAAATACCATTTGATCTTCCAAAAATCTTCGGTAGCCTATTGCTCTTGAAATTCTTGCTTGCTTTCATTATGATTAATCCCATAAGTCTAGTAATCTTATTGGCATCCTTTGACACTATCATTTTGAGTCTGTAGATTCTATATGTGCGCGAATGCACGCAATCATCAGTTGATCCTTATAAATTATCTTTCCATCTCAGACGTCTTTCGAGCATGAGCTGGTTCTCGGCCAATCAGATTGCCATCGATTGTACCCCTAAGTCTATTCAGCTTATCCATCCTTGATCAGAGCATTTGCTCCTGATCCCTTGATTTGAAAATCATAATTCCTTTGTTATTTAAACGTTGAATTATTCAGATATTCTATAAATCGATGCATTTGCATTCTTTCTTCCTCTGATTGGGTATCGATATCACATCAGCTCCATTGTGGATCGCCATATCCACTGTTGGATTATTATCCGACAGTGTCCTTCATAATTAATCACCTCGTGAGTTCTTTCTCCGATATATAATACCTTTGGTAAATTGTATCCTCTCCTTTTTTCAACCATGCTCTATTTTCGAGCTTGTGTTAGTACTCTTGAAGCTTGTGGTATATGTTTCTAAGATACCCCGATGGGTTGAACCTATGCCTTCCTTAATATGTGTGAACTCGAAAGTTTTCACGAGTCATACTTTTCTGGTATTTTGCCAAATAAAAATTTCAAGACTACAACTTCATCGAAAGCGAGAAGTGAATGAAAGGTCATGCGTTGGAGAAGTGGGAGTCTCCCTTGAACTTTGTGTTCATGCCCATGGACACGATGTAGATCTTATCATTAAAGCTTCTCTTAAATTAATTATTCCTTTGGTATAAGTTCATGTTATATCTGGGATCTGGTCTTTTGCAATCGTGGTTCCGACCATGTTCTCCTTTAAATACCATTTCTCGTGCAAGTTTAAGCACTTGTCTCCTACAGATCGGTACGCCTGCCCAACCTCTATTTTGTTCTACCTTCGAGTATTACCCCCTGGTATCTCGAGGATATCAACCCATTGCATTTCATCTTATGAATTTCTGATGAAGTAGTACCTTTCCCCGTCATAATCACTCCACGGGTTCTGGGTTGTTGTCAATCGAGAATGCCGATTAGTGAATCGAACCTGCACTACAATTCCGTACCTTCTAGTACTTTGTTGTTGAGGAGTTTAATACTCCATCACATCATTCCTAGCCTGCTCGGCTATATCATTATCGTGTCGGTTTTAACTGTGCTACCTGGTCCTTAACCCCGGAGCATAATTTTTGACGATGAGCTAAGCTTACGTCGATCTTCCTCATCATATCATTTCGTCTTGAACAACAAGCTTGGTTTCGAGTTTGTGTCGTATCCGTGGTTCCAATGACCCTTTGCTTCACCATTGCTTTTCTTCATGCCGTCCTTTGTTCGATTGCTTCTTCGTGAAATCTCTCGACAATTGTGTCGTGATCATCATCAACATTTTGAGCTCTTCACGGATATCAATTGAATTCATGAAGGAAATACCATCCTTGCCCCGATGATTTATATTACCATTGACCACTTTATTGCCTCCCGTTCAACACAAACTTGTTCGTGTTTCGTGTTATACCTTGAGATCCATGCCATCTAGCAATTGTTCTTCTTTACTCGGAACATTACCATCTCTTATGTCATCAATGTTGTGAGAATTACACCACCTCTTAAGAATTTGTGATACAGTGATGCTTCCCACCATCACCAATATTTCTTGGTCCTCGTGTTGATTCCAACTGGGGTACCAACAAGTGAACGGTGCTGTTTTGATTCTGCCCTTCTAGCAACCCTATTGCTTTGAAGTTAATGGTTGGACGTTCATTCTTGGACTATTGATTATTGAATCACCATTCTGACATTGGTCGTTGTAACACCCCGGATGTAACTTTCCATATTTGTAACTCCAACTCTTGCCATTTTCGGCATTGTGATATGATATTCCCTCCGTGGTTGGGTTTTTCTTCATTTTTGCATTTTGTCCATGTCATGCATTTCATATCATGTCATCATGTGCATCGCATTCGCATACGTGGTCGTCTCATGATTTCGAGCATTTTCACCGTTGTCCATTTTGCAATCCGGCACTCCAATGTTCCCCGGCGTCCCCTTTTACGTTTTTCCGTGAGCGGGTACTAAACTTTCTCGGATTGGACGAGGTTTGTCAAGTGGCCTTGGTACACACCGGTAGACCACTGTCAAGTTTGGTCATTTGGAGCTCGTTTGGTACTCAGCAGTTAACCGCACTCTCATAAAGGCCTCTTTTAAGTTGCAGCCCAACACCCTCCAAAACAGCCCAATAACCCATCTAAGTCACTTCCATGCTCTCCGTCGTTCGATCACGATCGTGTGGAAAACTACACCTCATTTGGAGCTTCTAGCTCCTTCTACCTATAAATATAGCCTCCCCCTCCGAAAATTTCCGGATCCGAAACCTAGCCCGCTCCTCGCCTTGCCGGACACGTCCAGTCGCGGAACAAGCTCCCGCCGCCGCCCAGACCAATCGCGGCGCGCCCGTGGCGCGCCCGCCCGCCGCCACCGTCGGCCCACAGGAGGCCAGCAGGAGGCCCTCCCGGCCCAGCGCGCCCGGCGCCCGCCCGCCCTGCCCGCGCCGCCTCGCAAGCGCCGCCCAGGCGCCCAGCGCCGGCGCCGCCAGCGCGAGATCCAGCGCCCGACTCCTCCGGCCGCCGCCTTCTTCTTCCACTCCGGCGAGCGCGCCGCGCCGCCTCGGTTCGCGCGGCAGAACCCTAGATCCTGAAGGTTGACTTTCCCAGAGCCCGATTTTCCTCTAAGTCATTTTCTGTCATAATTTTGTTGCAATTTCATCATCATAGTAACTTTGCACTCGTGGCTCCGTTTGGGGCGTGTAGCATACCGAAATGTTCGTATCGATGAGTAGATCATTTCATTCCAGTGCAACATTTTCATTTGAGCTCATCTTGATGCCCGAAATGCTGTTGGAAGAGGGCTATGTGATGTTAGTTTGATTCTTATCGAACATGCACTTTTTCATTTTGCCATGATTGATGTGTGCATCCTATGAACTTGAGTCCTACATGTGTTTAGTAATATGCCATGCCATATTTACAGGGGTATATGCCATGTATTTTGTGATCTCTGTGGTGACTAGCAAAAGCATGCAAACTAGGCTTCATGATGTTGCTGATTTCAGCCCCTCTTTTGCTAATATTTTTATGCCATGTTAACTTGATGCTACAGAGAGATCCATGCTTATTTTGAGTTACTTCAGTAAGGATGTTTTGAACATATGGTTATGCTCTATCTATCCATGCCCTTGTTTTCAATTATGGAGTGCCATATCTTGAGTCAATCGAGCTCTACTTTTGCTATAAAATGTTTCCTAGCAGATTGTTTACATGTTATTCAATTTTGCCAAGGTTGTTGTAGTTGATCCGTGTATGCTATGATGTTGTTCTTGCCATGTATAGCTTCTATGCCATGTCTTCTTGATGGTTGTATGCTTAGTTTTTCTTTTATTGCTCTGTAGTGAGTGCATCGAGCTCGCGAATATGCCTACTTGTTATCTGTTTTTGTCATGCCTGTTCTTTGAATCATTATGAAACTTGCTATATTGACATGGTTGCTATTGCATTTTCTGATCCCTTTTGGCTCATGGTCAGTAAGGGACTTTTGTTCTATGCTTTGAGTAGATTCATGCCATGCCTTGTTTTGCTATTATAAGTTCCTGTAGCATGTGGTTTGCTTGCTCTTAACATTGCTTCCTGATGCTGATTCTGCCATGTTCAGTATTTCCCTAAGTCTGTGAAGCTGATATATTTTTCACTTTTGCCATGCTTGTTTGGACCTGTTATGTTGTGAATTAGCGTAGCTCAGTGTTCATCTTTTGTCAAGCATCTTGAGTAGATCACCGCCATATGCTTTTCTGGTACGTTTGGGAGCAGTAGCTTAATTTCTTGTTGCTTGCTATGTGGCATCATGCTGTTAAGGGCAGATTTGTGCCATTCTTGTTTTGCTTGTCATTTCCAAACCGTGCATCCGATTCCGGTGATCTTTATATCGATTTCAACCGAAATCATCTCACCTTTCCAGCGGCATACTTGGTTTGCCAAGTTGATGCCTGGTTCATCATTTTCCTTCCGGAGCACGCATCGCATTGCATATCACATCTCGCATATCATGCCATGTATTGCATCATGTTTCTTGTGCATTGCACCGTGATTTATTATGGTTCCATTGTTTGTGTTCTTGCTTTGGGTAGAGCGGAGGCGAGTGCGTGAGCGAGGAACCTGTTGAGAAGCGCTACGAGGATCAAGCTTTCGACAACTCGAGAACCTTGCGAGCAAGATGACCATACCTTCGATATCACTTCTATCTTTGCTTGCTAGATGCTCGCTCTTTTGCTATGCCTATGCTCGATGCCTATCACTTGCTATATCATGCCACCCATATTGCCATGTCAAACCTCTAACCATCCTTTCCTAGCAAACCGTTGTTTGGCTATGTTACCGCTTTGCTCGGCCCCTCTTATAGCGTTGCTAGTTGCGGTGAAGATGAAGTTTGTTCCTTGTTGGAACATGGAGATGTTGTTCCTTGTTGGAACATGTTTACTTGTTGGGGATATCACAATATATCTGCTATAATTAATGCATCTATATACTTGGTAAAGGGTGGAAGACTCGGCCTTATGCAGGTGTTTTGTTCCCTCTTGCCACCTAGTTTCCGTCATACCGGTGTTATGTTCCTTGATTTAGCGTTCCTTACGGTTGGGTGATTTATGGGACCCCCTTGACAGTTCGCTTTGAATAAGACTCCTCCGGCAAGGCCCAACTTTGGTTTTACCATTTGCCACCTAAGCCTTTTTCCCCGGGTTTCGCGAGCCGAGGGTCATCTTTATTCACCCCGGGCGGTGCTCCCAGTGTTGGTCCAAACTAGAACACCGTCTTGGGACCATTCCTTGGCAACTTGGATTACGTCGGTACATGCGCTTAGCTTATCCGGTGTGCCACGAGCGAGATATGTGCAGCTCCTATCGGGATTTGTCGGCACGATCGGGTGGTCTTCTGGTCTTGTTTTATTCTGTCGAAATGTCTTGTAGTCCGGGATTCGAGACTGATCGGGTCTTCGGTAGAAGAATATCCTTCGTTGACCGTGAGAGCTTATAATGGGCTAAGTTGGGACACCCCTGGGGTATTATCTTTTGAAAGCCGTGCCGCGGTTATGAGGCAGATGGGAATTTGTTAATGTCGGTTGTAGAAAACCGAAGTTGACCTTGATTAAAATACACATCAACGCGTGTGTAACCGTGATGGTCTCTTCTCGTGGTCCAGGAAGTGAACACGTGTTGGAGTTATGTTTGGCGTAAGTAGTTCAGGATCACTTCTTGATCGCTACTAGCTTCACGACCGCGCTTTGCTTCTCTCCTCGCTCTCTTTTGCGAATGTAGCCACCATATATGCTAGTAAACTTGCTGCAGCTCCACCTCACAACTCTGTCCTTCCTATAAGCTTAAATAGTCTTGATCTCGCGGGTGTGAGATTGTTGAGTCCCGTGACTCACAGATTCTACAAAACAGTTGCAGGTGCCGGCGATGCGGTCAGGATGGCGCAACCGAGCTCAAGTGGGAGTTCGACGAGGCGTGGTCGTTACTATGTGTCTTTCACGATGATCGATAGTGGAGCCAGTTGGGACGATCGGGGATCTGTGTAGCATTTGGGGTAGTCTTCTTTTATTTTGGTTCCGTAGTCGGACCTTGAGTGTATCTGGATAATGGATGTTTATTTATGTATTGTGTGAAGTGGCATTGTAAGCCAACTATGTATCTCTTTCCTTATGTATTACATGGGTTGTGTGAAGATTACCTCACTTGCGACATTGCTTTCAATGCGGTTATGCCTCTAAGTCGTGCTTTGACACGTGGGAGATATAGCCGCATCGAGGCGATACAAGTTAGTGTCGAGCCATCCCGACTTAGGAGCCCTCTGCATGATTGTTTCTTTGGCGTTATTGAGTCTAGAACAAAAATGTTTTGAGTCTTAGGATTATATATATCGGAGTAGGATTCTTTTTACTCCCGGTCCTTAAATCGCTCTGGTGAGGTCTCTGACGTAGAAGTTTTGACTCTCCTCTCCTCAATTTTCACTAAAATTTTTTAGGATCACGTGGGTATCTTGGAATCGTTCGATGGTTTTGTGGCGAGAACATTGTTCTTGGTGCCTCGACATTTAGGGGTTGTGGCGGTGTCGGGGAGTTGAGCTCCGAGGTGTTGTCGTCACAATTTTATCGTTGCATTCTGGAATACGAGCTTTGCCGACATCGAAAATCTCTTTTATGCAGTTGTTGGTGAGATAACCCGATAACTTGATCTTTGGGCGAGCTGGGAGTATTGCCATGACTTCATATAACGGATGCTTTTGAAGGTCGAGGTACCACGATTTCGAAGGTTTCTTGGTTATGTGTTGTGGATGGATACAGCTGGATCTAGGTATTGTTAGTTTGGGTGATATATTTTGTGTCCCTGTATCCCCAACACCAGATTGCATAACCAGAAAGTTTGGGAGTTTATAGGTGGGATTCAAGTAGCTCTTAGCATTTCTTCCATGAGATATTTGGTTTGTGATTGGGTAATCCTTACCACTTATTTGTTCGATCGTACCTTGTTATTTTTTTCATCAAACCCTTAATCAAGTGGCTTCTCACCTTAATGGGCGTGTGATGTTAACTTTTGGAATTCATTCGTTCATCCTTGTTCGAATGTTTATTGTGAAGACTATATGTTGCAATTTCTATCCGTTGATTCAACTTGTCTATCTGTCTATCAAGTGCTAACGGATGTCACCCTCTCGGGATGGCTCCGTAGCGTACGAATCCGGATCGTGGAGTCGGTCAGACCCTCCACCTCCACCTCCGCCTCCGGAGGCATGGCAACTATCATGGCAGCCACCAATGCCAATGCTCGAGATGATTTTGCAACTCTTGCAGAAGCGTACCCAAGGGCAAGGCAATCAAGGAAATCAAGGTCAAGGCAACAACCAGCCGCACTTTGCTACCCTCAATCGGTTCCTCGCTAATCAACCAAAGTCTTTCGGTTTACGTGCCGAGGCCACGAGGCATGACGATTGGCTTGTGGACATCTGCGAACATTTTGAATGTAGCAATGTCAGACCTAAGGACTTTGTCAAGTTTGCTTCGTTTCAACTCAAGGACCAAGCTGCGAGTGGTTCCGGCAATACAAAGATTCGAGAGGAGGTCGTGTCATTACAGGATGAGTTCATGAGACTTCAAAGCTCACCACATTCCGGAAAGTGTTGTTGAGAGCAAGCGTGAGGAGTTCCATAATCTCAAGCAAGGCAACATGTACGTGTATCAATACAATATCCAGTTCGAGAACTTCGCTCGCCCGCTAAGCAAGGCGTCCACGATGAAAAGAGTATGATCTATCAATTGAGAGGTGGCCTCGGAGAAGATCTGCAATTAGCTCTCGTGCTTTTTGAGCGAGAAAAGTATGATGAATTCTACAACATGGCCTTTGAAGCAAGAAGCTGCCCAGCTCAAATGTGAGGCTTCTAAGAAGAGAATCAGGGATGCGATTCAGTCTTCTTCTTCCTCTCAAGTGGCAGCTAAGCAGCGAAGTTCTACCTTCCTCCTCCTCCGTTCCGTCGGCCTTATCGGTAGAAGAACTCAGGTGGTCGTGGATCTTCCCACCCACCCAACCAGGCTATCGAGAACAAGTCTAATTATCAAGCTCCAAGGTCAAATGCTCCTTATCACCGTCCGCTCTCGAGGTGACTTGCAACAAGTGTCGGAGAAAGGTCACTATGCGAACAAGTGCTTCAACCAAAGCGCCTTCCGCCTCCTCCTCTGTGAGATCTTCCAGCAATGCGGTGGTCAAGCATAATCCCAAGTCGCAAAGGTGAAAATGATGAATGCAGCGCAAGCGAAGGATTCTTGATGTGATTATGGGTAATCTTCGATTAATGATATTCTGCAAAAGTTTTATTTGATACTGGTGCATCGCATTGTTTCATGTCTAGATCATTTGTTGCAAAGCATGATTTCATTTGAAATCTTTGGAAAAACCCTTGGGAGTTGTTTCTCCGGCCTCTTCTATGAGGGCTACCACAATGATTCGGATGTTTCTATCAAGATGGGCGACTATAGATTTCTATCTAAACCATTTGTCCTTGGTGACTCGGATATTGATCTAATTCTCGGGATGGGTGGCTTTATCGGCACAAAGCTCAGCTTGATTGTGCTGCGAGTAATTCAATTGACTCACTCTTCTAATGATGTGATCATCTATGCGCTCGTGATGAAACCATTCGGTTGTTTTCTCTCAATGAGAAGGCGAATTGGATGCTATCTCTCGATTCGATCGTTTGTGAGTACCAAGATGTCTTTCGGAAGAGCTTTCGGGTATGCCTCCTCACGGCCGAGTTGAATTCGTTATCGATCTTGAGCTGCACGGAACCCGTTTGCAAGCGTCCATACAAGCTTGGACCTAATGAGTTGAAGGAATTGAAGAAGCAGCTCGATGAACAAGGCGTCAGGTTTGATCGGACCGAGTTCATCTCCTTGGGGTTGTGGTGTTCTTTTTGTCCAGAAGAAGGATGGCACGGAATGACTTTGCGTCGATTACCGTCCATTGAATAAGAAGACTATCAAGAACAAGTATCCACTTCCCAACATCAATGAGCTTTTCGAGCAACTCAAAGGTGCTAAAGTTTTCTCCAAGCTTGACCTTCATATGGGTTATCATGAAATTCTCATTCGTGAACAAGATATTCCCAAGACAACATTCAGAACAAGCTTTGGTTCTTATGAATATACTGTCATGTCTTTCGGCCTTGTCAATGCTCCTCCAACATTCTCTCGGATGATGAACTTCATCTTCAACCCCTACACCAATGAATTCGTCTTGGTCTATCTTGATGATATTTTGGTCTTCTCCAAGAATAAGAAGGATCATGCCAAACATTTGCGATTGGTGCTTGACAAGCTTAGAGAGCATCAATTCTATGCGAAGTTTTCCAAATGTGAGTTTTGGCTTGATGAAGTGCTTTATCTTGGTCACATCATCTCCGCCAAGGGCATCGCTGTTAACCCCGAGAAGGTGTCTGCAGTTGTGAATTGGGAACCTCCTCGAATGTCAAGCAACCCGCGATTTTCTTGGTCTTGCAAGCTATTGCGAAGATTCGTTGAGAATTTTTCTAAGATTGCAAAGCCTCTTTCCAACCTCCTCGAGAATCACGTGAAGTATATACGATCTCACGAGTGTGGCGTTGCTTTCAATACTCTCAAAGAGAAACTCGTCACAGCTCTGTCTTGACTCCTCTGATGAATCCAAGCCATTCAAAGTTTTACGTGATGCTTCTCTTCAAGGTCTCGGTGCTATGTTAATGCAAGAGAAGAGAGTTGTGGCCTATACCTCTCGTCATTTGAAGCCCAGCGAAAAGAACTACCCCACTCACGATCTTGAGTTGGCGGCGTTGTCCATGCATTGATAACATGGAGACATCTCTTGTTGGGAAGGAAAGTGGACATATTCACCGATCACAAGAGTCTCAAGTATATCTTCACTCAACCCAACCTCAACCTCAGGCAAACTCGATGGGTCGAAATGATTCAAGAGTACAACCCAAGTATTGAATATACTCCGGGCAAGGCGAATGTGATTGCAGATGCTTTGAGAAGAAAGGCTTATTGCAACAACTTAATCCTCAAGCCCTTCCAACCGGATCTTTGTGAAGCTTTCCGCAAGCTGAATCTTCAAGTTGTTCCTCAAGGCTTTCTTGCCAACCTCATAGTCTCTCCTACTTTGGAAGACCAAATTCGTGAGGCTCAACTCCTGGATACCATGGTGAAAAAGGTGAAACGTGGTATCGACAAGGGCATTTCAAGTACAAGTGCTTCCACATTGATGACAAAGATACTCTTTTCTTGAGGACGGATTGTGGTTCCAAAGGGTGATCTCGTAAAGTCATTATGAGCAGGCGCACAATTCGCTTCTATCCATTCATCACGGAAATGCGAAGATGTACCATGACCTCAAGCAGTCATATTGGTGGACTCGAATGAAGCGAGAAATTGCTCAATTCGTGAATGAGTGTGATGTGCGAGAAGAGTGAAAGCGAGAACACCAACGACCAGCTGGTCTCCTCCAACCTCTTGCTATTCAGAATGGAAGTTTGATCATATCGAAATGGACTTATTGACTGGATTTCCAAAGTCCAACCGTGGAAATGATGCTATCTTCCTTGTCATTGACAAGCTTACTAAAGTGGCTCATTTTCTTCCTATCAAAGAATCCATCACAGCAGCTCGGTTGGCGAACTATACACCTCGAGATTGTCTCCTTGCGGCATTCCACAATTGATCTCTTGAGACCGTGGCAGCATCTTTACCTCCAAGTTTTGGGATTCTTTTGAGAAGGCCATGGGCACCAACATTCGTTTCAGCACAACTTTCCATCCTCAAACAAGTGGCCAAGTCGGCGAGTCAATCAAATCCTCGAAGATATGCTCGGGGCTTGTGTCATTTCCTTGGTATGAAATGGGAAGATTGTCTTCCATATGCGAGTTCTCCTACAACAACAGCTTCCAAGCGAGTTGGGCAAGGCCCCATTCGAAATTCTCTATGGCGAAAGTGTCGTACTCCTCTCAATTGGTCCGAGACAGGTGAGCGCCAACTTCTTGCAGCGACTTGATCACATAAGCGAAGAAATGTGCAAAGTCATTCGTGAGAATCTCAAAGCAGCATAATCGCGCGGAAAACTATTATGATGACAAGCACCGTGATGTGGCTTTTGAAATCGGAGACCATGTCTACCTCCGCGTCTCTCAATGAAAGGCACTCGTAACCCGGTATCAAAGGAAGCTTGCCCCTAGATCGTGGGTCCTTTCAAGATCATTGGCAAAGAGCGACCTCGCCTATCAACGAGCTTCCGTCCAACCGCGAGCGTGCGATGTGTTTCACGTGTCACAACCGCAAGTGCTTCAAGACTCTGGCGCACTATCAACGAAGAAATTGACCTCCAAGAAGATCTCTCTTATCATGAGCACCCGTTGCTATTCTTGAAGAAACCGGCGCAAGACTCGCAACAAGTCAATCAAATTCCTGAAAGTGAAGTGGTCACACCATTCCGACCGAGAAGCCACACAGGGGCGCGAGGATCACCTCCGTTCGAATATCCGGAGTTCTTTCAGTCCTAGATCTGGGGCGAGATCCTCTTGTAGTGGTGGAGTGTTGTAACACCCGGATGTAACTTTCCATATTTGTAACTCCAACTCTTGCCATTTTCGGCATTGTGATATGATATTCCCTCCGTGGTTGGGTTTTCTTCATTTTTGCTTTTTGTCCATGTCATGCATTTCATATCATGTCATCATGTGCATCGCACTTGCATACGTGTTCGTCTCATGATTCCGAGCATTTTCCCGTTGTCCGTTTTGCAATCCGGCACTCCTATGTCCCCGGCGTCCCCTTTACGTTTTTCCGTGGCGGTTACTAAACTTTCTCGGAATGGACCGATGTTTGTCAAGTGGCCTTGGTACACCACGGTAGACCACTGTCAAGTTCGGGTCATTTGGAGCTCGTTTGGTACTCAGCAGTTAACCGCACTCTCATAAAGACCTCTTTTAAGTTGCAGCCCAACACCCTCCAAAACAGCCCAATAACCCATCTAAGTCACTTCCATCCTCTCCGTCGTTCGATCACGATCGTGTGGTGAAAACTACACCTCATTTGGAGCTTCCTAGCTCCTTCTACCTATAAATATAGCCTCCCCTCCGAAAATTTCCGGATCCCGAAACCTAGCCCCTCTCCTCCATGCGCCGGACCGTCCGATCGCGTCGGATGGCCCGCCGCCTCCCGGACCAATCGCGGCGCGCGCGTGGCGCGCCCGCCGCCCGCCGCCCGCCCGCCGCCGAGGCCTGCGGGAAACCCTCCCAGCCAGCCGCGCCCTGCGCCCGCGCCGCCGCCCGCCCGCCCACCCGCCGCCTCGCCGGCGCGCTGGGCGCGCCCGCCCAGCGCCGCGCCCGCCGCGCCGCCGCGGCGCGCGCGCGCGCGCGCAGATCCAGCCACCCGGCCCGGATCCGGCGCCCGACTCCTCCGGCCGCCGCCTTCTTCTTCCACTTGGCGAGCCGCGCCGCCGTCTCGGTTCGCGCGCAGCCGAACCCTAGATCCACGAAGGATTGACTTTCCCCGAGCCCCGATTTTCCTCTAAGTCATTTTCCTGTCATAATTTTGTTGCATTTTCATCATGCTGTAACTTTGCACTCGTAGCTCCGTTTGGGGCGTGTAGTATACCGAAATGTTCGCCTCGATGAGTAGATCATTTCATTCCATTGCATCATTTTCATTTGAGCTCATCTTGATGCCCGAAATGCTGTTGGAAGAGGGCTATGTGATGTTAGTTTCAGATTCTTATCAGAACATGCACTTTTGTCATTTTTGCCATGATTGATGTGTGCATCCTATGAACTTGAGTCCTACATGTGTTTTGTAATATGCCATGCCATATTTACAGGGGTGTATGCCATATATTTTTGTGATCTCTGTGGTGACTAGCACAAGCATGCAAACTAGGCTTCATGATGTTGCTGATTTCAGCCCCTGTTTTGCTGATATTTTTATGCCATGTTAACTTGATGCTACAGAGAGATCCATGCTTATTTTGAGTTACTTCAGTAAGGATGTTTTGAACATATGGTTATGCTCCATCTATCCATGCCCTTGTTTGCAATTATGGAGTGCCATAGATTGAGTCAATCGAGCTGTACTTTTGCTACAAAATGTTTCCTGGCAGATTGTTTACATGTTATTCAATTTTGCCAAGGTTGTTGTAGTTGATCCGTGTATGCTATGATGTTGTTCTTGCCATGTATAGCTTCTATGCCATGTCTTCTTGATGGTTGTATGCTTAGTTTATCTTTTAATGCTCTGTAGTGAGTGCATCGAGCTCGCGAACATGCCTACTTATTTTCTGTTTTTGTCATGCCCTGTTGCTGAATCTGTTAACGAAACTTGCTATATTAACATGGTTGCTATTGCATTTTCTGATCCCTTTTGGCTCATGGTCAGTAAGAGACTTTTGTTCTATGCTTTGAGTAGATTCATGCCATGCCTTGTTTTGCTATTATAAGTTCCTGAAGCATGTGGTTTGCTTGCTCAGAACATTGCTTCCTGATGCTGATTCTGCCATGTTCAGTATTTCCCTAAGTCTGTGAAGCTGATATATGTTTCACTTTTGCCATGCTTGTTTGGACCTGTTATGTTGTGAATTAGCCGTAGCTCAGTGTTCATCTTTTGTCAAGCATCTTGAGTAGATCACTGCCATATGCTTTGCTCGTACGTTTGGGTGCAGTAGCTTAGTTTCTTGTTGCTTGCTATGTGGCATCATCTTTGTTAAGGCAGATTTGTGCCATTCTTGTTTTGCTTGTCATTTGCAAACCGTGCATCCGATTCGGTGATCTTTATATCGATTTCAACGAAATCATCTCACCTTTCAGCGGGATACTTGGTTTGCCAAGTTGATGCCTGGTTCATCATTTTCCTTCCGAGCATGCATCGCATTGCATATCACATCTCGCATATCATGCCATGTATTGCATCATGTTTCTTGTGCATTGCACGTGATTTATTGTGGTTCCATTGTTTGTGTTCTTGCTTTGGGTAGAGCCGGAGGCGAGTGCGTGAGCGAGGAACCTGTTGAGAACGCTTACGAGGATCAAGCTTTCGACAACTCGAGAACCTTGCGGCAAGATGACCATACCTTCGATATCACTTCTATCTTTGCTTGCTAGATGCTCGCTCTTTTGCTATGCCTATGCTCGATGCCTATCACTTGCTATATCATGCCACCCATATTGCCATGTCAAACCTCTAACCATCCTTTCCTAGCAAACCGTTGTTTGGCTATGTTACCGCTTTGCTCAGCCCTCTTATAGCGTTGCTAGTTGCGGTGAAGATGAAGTTTGTTCCTTGTTGGAACATGGAGATGTTGTTCCTTGTTGGAACATGTTTACTTGTTGGGATATCACAATATATCTGCTATAATTAATGCATCTATATACTTGGTAAAGGGTGGAAGACTTGGCCTTATGCAGTGTTTTGTTCCTCTTGCCACCTAGTTTCCGTCATACGGTGTTATGTTCCTTGATTTCGCGTTCCTTACGGTTGGGTGATTTATGGGACCCCTTGATAGTTCGCTTTGAATAAGAATCCTCCAGCAAGGCCCAACTTTGGTTTTACCATTTGCCACCTAAGCCTTTTTCCCCGGGTTTTCGCGAGCCGAGGTCATCTTTATTACCCCGGGCGGTGCTCCTTCGAGTGTTGGTCCAAACTAGAACACCGTCTTGGGAGCATTCCTTGGCAACTTGGATTACGTCGGTACTGTATGCTTAGCTTATCCGGTGTGCCACGAGAGCGAGATATGTGCAGCTCCTATCGGGATTTGTCGGCACTGGTCGGGTGGTCTTGCTGGTCTTGTTTTATTCTTTGTCGAAATGTCTTGTAGTCCGGGATTCGAGACTGATCGGGTCTTCGGTAGAAGGAATATCCTTCGTTGACCATGAGAGCTTATAATGGGCTAAGTTAGGACACCCTGCAGGTATTATCTTTGAAAGCTGTGCCCTTGGTTATGAGGCAGATGGGAATTTGTTAATGTCGGTTGTAGAAAACCCGAAGTTGACCTTGATTAAAATACACATCAACGCGTGTGTAACCGTGATGGTCTCTTCTCGGTAGTCCGGGAAGTGAACACTGATGTTGGAGTTATGTTTGGCGTAAGTAGTTCAGGATCACTTCTTGATCGCTTCTAGCTTCACGACCGCGCTTTGCTTCTCTCCTCGCTCTCTTTTGCGAATGTAGCCACCATATATGCTAGTAAACTTGCTGCAGCTCCACCTCACAACTCTGTCCTTCCTATAAGCTTAAATAGTCTTGATCTCATGGTGTGAGATTGCTGAGTCCCCGTGACTCACAGATTCTACCAAAACAGTTGCAGTGCCGATGATGCGGTGCAGATGGCGCTAACCGAGCTCAAGTGGGAGTTCGACGAGGAACATGGTCGTTACTATGTGTCTTTTCGATGATCGATAGTGGAGCCAGTTGGGACGATCGGGGATCTGTGTAGCATTTGGGGTAGTCTTCTTTTATTTTGGTTCCGTAGTCGGACCTTGAGTGTAATCTGGATGATGGATGTTTATTTATGTATTGTGTGAAGTGGCATTGTAAGCCAACTATGTATCTCTTTCCCTTATGTATTACATGGGTTGTGCGAAGATTACCTCACTTGCGACATTGCTTTCAATGCGGTTATGCCTCTAAGTCGTGCTTCGACACGTGGAAGATATAGCTGCATCGAGGGCGTTACAGTCGTGCAACCCAACCCATATTTCGGACGCACCTTTCAACCAATGTTTAATTGTGTATGTTTTACTTGAGCATACCTCATTATATCATTTGATGATCTGAAAAATGTTATCTCCTTGTTCACATAATTGTGGAAATCCATCTTTTGGAAATCCCAATGAATTTTCGCTGAGTTCATCAGCCACCTCCTCATCCTCTCCTTGGTTTAATGATGAACTCATGATTCAGAACTTGCTTCCATAGTTTATTTCCCGAGAATCTTGCAACTCCATCACTTCAAATTGAGTTGCACCCTTCCTTCTCAGGCATCATGAGTCTGAGGTATCCTGACACCAATCAGATCCAAATCTCGGGTCAGATATGATGGTTTGAACACATTTCCAGGAGTTTTAACATTGGTCTTTATATGACCCGGTAAGGTGATGTCATGCCTAGCACACCTGGCTGGGGAACCCATTGTTATAATACCCCCTCTTTTCAGTAAGGTTAGCCATTCTTCCATAAGGAAATTGTAAGACTTATTCTATAAGATGTTCCTGATGGATCCTTTGTAAATACAAAGTCTGACCTTTGCTTGCAAACCATGTCAGTGCTATCTCGAAGCATGTCCATGGTACTCCGATTTTCAACAAAAACATTTGAAGCCCAATGCTAAATGTTTCCTGCTCGATTATCCAAACACGCTGTATGGGTAATGTCATGAAAATTCTCTCCCCTACCTAAAGAGTTTACTACATTATATCTGTCATGGATATCATGCTCTGCTAAATCCTTAGAAGGATATACCTTTGAAATATGTGTTTAAACACATTTTCCTTTCCATTATTCATTTAATCTGATAATCATATTTTTCTTTCCATTTGTTGGGTTAACGTTTCTTGTGATCTATATGATCTAGCAGTAATATTCTCACCTTAGGTAAACACCTCGGTTTACAACTCTGTCGATGTGACCTGTTACTATTCTTTGGCGACATCCTGGTAACCCCCGATGAATGAGAACTTTGCCTATTGGTCCGCCTCGTTCAACGAGCAGGAAAATGGTTCTCTTCGTCCCTCGCCCTTGGTACCAACGTTGTTGCCAACATAACTGACAGGCTATCCTCCGCCATGCCTTGCTACCATGACCGTGCAATATGTCGGCGTCCTTCCTACTTTTGAACCACATGGTGGGCCCATAACCCACAGTTCCACAGGATCGAAACCTGACTCTCCTGCACCCCCTGTTCCCAAGGTTGTTCCTCGCGTGTGGCCTCATATGTAATTCACGAGCCATCTTCCGAGGGATCATCAAATCTGTTGCCGGACGCAATACTAATTCCCGATTGCTTTGAGCCCTTTTCACGCCCTGTTTCAGGCATCGAACGGTTGCCTGCTCGCTCGAAACTTCCCATGAAACCTCATTACTTTGCTCTCGATATTTTCTTAAGTTTCAATTCGAGAGTTACTTTCTGCCACCTTCCCCGATGATATCGACCAGATAGTCAACCTTGTAGAGGTTCGTTCTCCCGGAATACCCCCTTATTCTTTCGTAAGTACTATGGAACCCCCGAAGAAAGGATACCGACTTCATCTTGATGACTTGAAGCAGAAAAATGCAGACATCGATATAATGGATCGACCACTTCGAGAAGAGCAACCAAGACCGATAAGATTCGTTAGAATTTCGTAACCAGTCCTTTCCCCCGTTTTCCACCTCTTAAATCTCGGGACGAGATTTCTTATCTTCAGAGAGAATTGTGGCCTTGGGATAATTAAGCTACAGTAACCCTCCGCTAATGATGCCACGTCACCTCGATTCTTTGTTGCTAATCTACGTTAGTTGAAACGATTCAATTCAAATTCAAGCAAACAATAAATTTTTTCAAATATTAAATCTAAAATGTTAGGAGTGAACCAAATATTGCATAGGTAATTAGGGTGGAGAGACCACATTTTTATGAAATAATTAAATGCTCTTGAATAAATAAAACAATGGCAAAAACATTTTGTTAAATACCTTTTATACTTTATAAAATTTTAAACTAATTTAGGTTGGGGTTTAAACTTTTGCGGCCATGGTGTAATTCATAAAACTAATTTAGGTACTAATAATATATTTTACAAAACTAAAATATATTGATGAATGTAATAAAACAGAAAATAAATAAAGAAGGAAAACAAATAAAAGGGCAAAGGACACCCCCCTTTTTTCCCATTGGGCCTCTTGGCCAAGTCGGCTCCGTTGACCAGGCCGGCCCAGCCGGCCACCCCCCACTTCCCTTATCCACCCACCCGGTGAAACCCTAACCCCCACCGACGCCCCACTCGCTCCCCCCACGATCCCCTTCTCCTTCCCCATCGATCTGGATCGGGATCGACGCTATCCCGTTGCCCCTGACGCCCGAGGCTGTCCACCGTCGCCTGGAGCTCCGCGTGCCTCACCGGAGCCACCCCGTCGCCCCCTTGCCATCACCATCTCCTAGAGGACCACCTCGCCGGACGCCATCGCCCCCGTCCTCTTCGTCGTCGACCACACCAACGTCGACCCCGTCGCCGCTGTCCTCTCCGTCGCTGGTGCCGCCTCGCCGGACCTCCCCGAGCCCACTGCCAGTACCCTACGGCCCCTCCGTGAGCACCTCCCTCTCCTCGCACTCCCCTTCTCCCGTGTCGGACGTCGCCTAGCATGCCGTCTCGCCCTCGCTCTCTCCCCGTGCTCCTCTCTGTCCCGCACCAACTCACGCGCCTCGGTCGCACTGGCCGCGCGCCGCACCCGCAGCCTACCCCTCACATCACCATCAGACTTCCCAGGCTGTCGCTCCCCTGGCAGCGCTTGACGGACCACCACCGCTTGCTTTCTTTACTCCCCTGCGCCCGCAACCAGCCGCCGCTGCCCGCCCGCGTCCCGGGCCTCCTGCCCATGCCTACGCACCCTGTGCCCGCTCGCCGTCGGCCACATCCCCTCCGCCCTGCCGCCCTGTTCCGGCCAACGTCATCGCGGCCCCTGGCCGCTAGAGTTCGTGCCCGGCTCCCCCGTCGCCCGGGCAGGCTACGAACTCGGGCACGGGCATCAGACCCGCGCGCCCGCACGCCCGTAACCGCTAAGGCCCCTAGGGATAATGACATGTGGGGCCCAGCCCCCAGAACGTTTTAGATATATAAAAAAAGAGAACTAAAAATAATAACAATAAATAATTAATCAATTAATTAAACTAATTAATCCTGATTAGATTAACCTAACCACTAATTAAACTAAGTGACACTGTTTAATTAACCTGCTAATTAAACAGCCAATGACATGCGGAGCCCACACGTCAGTTTGACCCAGTCAACACCCTTGTTGACTGCTGACGTCATGCTGACGTCATGCCGATGCAATAATGTTATTTTCGAATTAATTTAATAATAATAATTTAGAAATTAATTAAATCTTTAAAAATTAATATAAAATAAACCGTAGCTCGGATGAAAATACTTTGTACGTGAAAGTTGCTCAAAACGACGAGACGAATCCGGATACGTAGCCCGTTCGTCCGCCACACATCCCTAGCATAGCAAACACGCAACTTCCCCCCTCCGGTTCATCTGTCCGAAAACGCGAAACACCGGGAATATTTTCCCGGATGTTTCCCCCTTCGCCGGTAACACCTCCTACTGCGTTGGGGCACACCTGGCACCGTTACTTGTTATGTCATGCATCGGTATGCATCTGTTTGCATTGTATTCATTGTTTCTTCCCCCTCTTCTCTCTGGTAGACTACTGAGGTAGCGCGCTGCTCTGGTACCCGATCATTGCCGTGTTGACGGCCCCTCCTTCTCGGCTGAGCTTCCAGGCAAGCCCCCCCGCCTTGATCACCAGATATCGCCTATTCTTCTCTATACTTCTTGCATTAGAGTAGCGTAGCATGTTACTGCTTTCCGTTAATCCTATCCTGATGCATAGCCTGTCCTTGCTACTATTGTTGTTACCTTTACCTGCAATCCTACATGCTTAGTATAGGATGCTAGTATTCCATCTATGGCCCTACATTCTTGTCCGTCCGCCTTGCTATAATCAGGCTGTGATCACTCGGGAGGTGATCACGGGTATATACTTATATACTATTACATGATACCTATGGTGACTAAAGACGGGTCGGCTCGTAGGAGTACCCGCGAGTGGATCTTTGTGGCGGAGTGACAGGGCAGGTTGAGACCGCCTAGGTGAGAGGTGGGCCTGGCCCTGGTCGGTGTCCGCGGTTACATCATTAACACGCTTAACGAGATCTTGGTATTTGATCTGAGTCTGACCATTTGGTCTATACGCACTAACCAACTACGTGGGAACAGTTATGGGCACTCGGCGTCGTGGTATCAGCCGAAGCCTTCGTGACGTCAGCGACTGAGCGGCGCGCGCCGGATTGGACAGGAATGCCTTCTAGGCTAGTTCTGCTTCCGGCCGCCCACGCAACGTGCAGGTGTGCTAATGGCGATGGGCCCAGACCCCTGTGCGCTTAGGTTTATACCGGCGTGCTGACCTCTCTGTTGGCCTAGGTGGGGCTGTGACGTGTTGATCTTCCGCGGCCGGGTATGACCCAGAAAAGTGTGTCCGGCCAAATGGGATCAAGCGTGTTGGGTTATGTGGCGCACCCCTGCAGGGAAGTTTATCTATTGAATAGCCGTGATCTTGATGCAGGGCGACTTGGAGTTGTACCTTGACCTTATGACAACTAGAACCGGATACTTAATAAAACACACCCTTCCAAGTGCCAGATACAACCCGGTGATCGCTCTCTAACAGGGCGACGAGGAGGGGATCGCCGGGTAGGATTATGCTATGCGATGCTACTTGGAGGACTTCAGACTACTCTCTTCTACATGCTGCAAGACGGAGTCTGCCAGAAGCGTAGTCTTCGACATGATTAGTTATCCCCCTCTTATTCTGGCATTTTGCAGTTTAGTCCACCGATATGGCCCTTTACACATATACCCATGCATATGTAGTGTAGCTCCTTGCTTGCGAGTACTTTGGATGAGTACTCACGGTTGCCTTTCTCCCCCTTTTCCCCCTTCCCTTCTACCGGTTGTTGCAACCAGATGTCGAACCAGAGGCAGGCATACCGTCGACGACAACTCCTACTACACTGGAGGTGCCTACTACTACGTGCAGCCCGTTGACGATGACTAGGAGTAGTTTAGGAGGATCCCAGGCAGGAGGCATGCGCCTCTTTCGATCTGTATCCTAGTTTGTGCTAGCCTTCTTAAGGCAAGCTTGTTTAACTTATGTCTGTACTCAGATATTGTTGCTTCCGCTGACTCGTCTATGATCGATCACTTGTATTCGAGCCGTCGAGGCCCCTGGCTTGTATTATGATGCTTGTATGACTTATTTTATTTTTAGAGTTGTGTTGTGATATATTCCCGTGAGTCCCGATCTTGATCGCATGCGTTTGCGTGCATGATTAGTGTCACGATTGAATCGAGGCGTCACATCCATGCCGGCGCTGCTGGTCGTCGGGAAGCGGCTTGAAGAGTTTTACCATGGTAAAAACCGCCCCGCCTCCCCGCGCACCGTTTTGGGCCTGGCCCAACAACGTGTCACGCTTATGTCTGGCCAGGCCCGGGGGCTCCTAACGGTGTACAAAAAGAGGGGCACATTTTTGTACCCCTTTACCTATGCACGAGCAGTCGGAGCCGCGCCTGCGGTCGCACCAAGCAGAGCAGGGAGGTGAGCCAAGGTAAGACCGAAGCACAAGACAAACAGAGCAACGCCAAGGCCAAGACCACAAAGAGCCGAGGGACGAAGTAGGTTCCCCCGGCAAGACCCTTGCCGGGGCAGCTCGCCCCACACCAACAGAGCGAGCCACCCTTGAGCCCACGGTCCCCAATGCCATCATCCACGTGGGGCCAGGGCTCGGGAAGGCACCTCTGTGGTGGCATGCAGATCTTTGTAAAGATATATTCAAGATCAAGTGAGGATTAGAAGACGATGATACTCGACAAGATCCTTGCCGAGGAAGGCCATCAGACCCCCGGCAAGGCCCTTGCCAAGGATGACAGCACGCCACGGCAAAACCCTTGCCGGGCCACCCGGCAAGGCCCTCACCAAGGACGCCAGCAGGGCCACCGCCAGGTCCATGCCAACCAAGCTTCCACCACCGTTCATATGCAGCTGCCAGCCCAACCAGCTGGGCGGGCACCTGCGTGGCAACATGCAGCCCCCAGGCCAACTCGTCAAGCGCCTGCGTGGCGGCATGCAGATCTTCGTGAAGACTCCACCACCGCGCCACCTCAGCTTCCTGCCTGTCTACATGGCGCGCACGCATCGCTGGCCAGGGCGCGTGTCAAAGCGAGGAGGAGCGGCGACGGACGGGACGGGCCTCGCCCCCGTCCCCAATAAAGCAAGGGGACACCTAAGCTACGCATTTAATGCATCTTGCCCTGTAATACGAGTGATAAGCTCAGGGAACTGTACGCCTTTCCACCTCCAGTGTGCCACTGTTGCAGCCCCTTTCGAATATAAAAGGAGGCCCATGGCATACTGGAGAAGGATTCGGCTCTTTCGAACCACGCACTGACCACAGCTAGTTCGAGAGCTCAAGAACTCTCTGAAATACACCCACCAAAGCAGGACTAGGGTTTTACGCATCCTCGCGGCCCGAACCTGGGTAAACGATCCTTATGCTGTCTACTAGGCCTGCTCTCCTCGCAACCCCGCGCCCCGGCAACCGTAGTAGGGATTCTTGTGATCCCATAGATGTCGTTCCACACCGACACAAGGGTGAAGTGATGCTTCTTAAAATCCCATGAGAAACAAGCCCACATCATTTCTACAGACACAACAACCACAAGATACAGTGTTTTTTTTTTATTATATGAAGTAGTTCAATTGTTAGCACTGCATATACCACAAACCAAATGTAAATACCTGATGGCAGACACGAATGTCATAGCCAAGGACATCCACCCCGAGCATGTCCACGCCTGCTATGGCACCATCTTTATTCGAAAGGGCGTTGATCCAGAAAGGAAAAGTTAATGAAAATATTTAAAATTATTTTTCATGTAAACAAACATACAAGATGAAGGGGAAAGTAATAGAGGCACAAACCACAAAGGCAATTGTGACGTAACAACGAGGTACAAAGGAAGTATCATGTTTCATTTTGGAAGCTACATCGGCATTGAACACCCGAATGACCCCTTTCAGCAACATCATTGTTTATATCTGAGCTCACGTTGGAAATAGACCTCAACTCTTTTCCTGTCACACGGACACGGGGGTGATCTTCCATGAGCACCCAATCTCTGAAATAGTTGAAACAGAAGAATCAACCTTATTTTTCCCCGGACTAAGGTGGGGAAAGCATAGGGATAAATAAATGGAAACACACCTTGCGAGAGAAGGAGAGGGAACCTTTTTTGCAATCCAGTTCATGCTAAAATTAGCAACACTAGAAATCGTCATGTCTACGGGGAAACTAGGCACAACAAAGTTACCATATGACGCTGGCAGGTCAACAACCTTACACTTGATGCAACTTGAGCCAGGGGGTACTGGCACAGAGGGCAAGGGAGAATTTGGGAAATGGTTTTCATACGTGGACAAAGCAACCGCAATGGCCACCCTAAACTCCTCCCAGCTGAAATGCAAAAAAAAAGAGGAATAGGCAATTCTGCCTAACAAACATATGATAGCAAAAACGAGGGAAAAAAGAATTCTACACTTAAGATAATAATTTCACATGTTTTTCGTCATTTTGATAGGAAAACATACCTACGGATCGGCCACTTGATCATAGTTCTTACATCGTGACCGACAAACATAGCATCAACCTATTGAGGCCGGTCTCGAGTGGAAGCCCATTCTGCTTAACAAGAGTAGCAAGTTCGAAGAATTCACGAGGAATCTCAAGTTGGGAAATCCGGTTCCGCTCAGCAGTCTCTGAGAAATCCGGTTTCGCTCAGCAATCTCAAGTTGAGAACCAATTGGGCGAAGGGGTAGGTGGGGCTGTGTCATGTTTTTAAAACCAAGAATCGTACTAATGGTAACGGAAACCCTGAAACGTGGATTGTGCTAATCTAAACGCGTGAAACAACAATACATACAGACCATGATCGCAGGGATGGAAAATCAATGGGGTTTTTAATACCAAATATAACGAATCAAAGCAGGAAAGATTTTAGTACTTTATCCATCGGTTTTGTTTTTAGAATAGTTGAAGACATAATTCCCTCGCACACCGGGCCATTTATTTCTAGGATTTAAATTTTGCATGCATGCAGGATGTGGCGAATTTTATTTTGTTTATGTCACATGCATACCAGATATGGAAGAGATACGGAGCGACTATTTAGTGGGTACCTCTTCGGGGCCCAACCCAGCGGACGCTCTTGAGGGCAATCTTGCACGCCACGTGGTGCGCCCCAGAACCGCCACATGTTGCTCACTAGTGCACCCGCATGAATACTTTTTTGCGCCCGTGTTTTCTGATTTTTATTTTTATTTTTTGGGTCTCTAGAATTTACTTGCCTTTTCCTAGGATTTCATGATTTTTGTTTTTTTGTTTTTCTCGCGTGAAGCATACAGTGTAAAAAAGCACAATTGTGCTTGTGCTTCCCACTGAAGTACATTTGTGCTTTTCCGTCGGATGAGTTCCGCTTATATTAGGTTTTACGTTGCATGTAATAGTATGGATTCAAGGTTTCTTAATTAAGGTATCCGTTTGTGGAAGAGATTATTTGAGGACTGACCGGTCACTGCCCGCGGACGCGACCGGACGCGTTCACGAGCGTTTGAGGGGTCGGATTTGCTGTATCTGGCTCTAGATGCTCTTAGTTCTTATGCCATACTATCGCATTCCGGAAGGTTAGGGAATCTGTATTTTCGTGAGATAAATTATGACTGGATCATGTATCCTCAGTTCCTCACTCAACTATTTGTGTCACTTACTTAACATCTTAAGATAAATTATGGTGGAAAAATTTGAAGATAAATTATTAAATTTTTAAGAGCATGGTTAATAGTATAGCCAGCTACTGACTATATGGTCTTGCCACATCATCTGTAGCCAACTTTATAGTCAACAAGTACAATAGTTGCATATAAATATGTACTACTTTTTTGCTACATGACCCACCTCACTCTCTCACAACATGCCTAGGAGCACGTGCTACAGCTGGCTGTTAATCAGTAGCCTGCTTCCCTTCTATCTCCTTCTCTTTCTCCTCCAACTCATCTAAAATATAATATTTAAAGGCTTACAGCCCGCCTACGTCATCCTATTATACTTGCTCTAATTTGAACCTTCCCAAGCCCTTGACATACTGTAGTGCAATCATCAAAAGACGGGGCTGGCGAAATCCATAAAGAGCACATTATATGATGCTGAATTTCAATAAGTTGCAAGGGGTAATTAACTGTGACATCAAGAGTCCATCTTCTGACAACGATTACCTGCTACGGAGCCCAGGAAATTCAGAGACGATAATCCAGAAAACAAAATAAAGGTGCTACTAGCCATAAGTCCATAACAAGCCTACATGGCTACATGTTGTCCACATTTTTGCAGGTTTGAGTATCCTTGCTTAACTCAATGGAATCGGATAATGAATAGTTGTGCTCCATAACAAGTCCTTGTAGTGTGCAGTTTCCCCCTCAACCTTCTCCTCATGGTCTCTCTCCAATCCTTGTGCCAGGCAACAAGAGTGGATGGTCTTAAGGTAATATGCAGTTTCCCCCTCCAACAAGAATGCAGGCATTAGATTATGAGTTTGACAATGATAACTTTATGTAAATACTCAAGGTTTTACTATGATATTGGCCTGCCCGAGTTCTGAGAACCCTTGCAGGCTCACAGACAATGATACATTTTTGTCTGCCACTTTCTTCATGTGCTCGTAGGCTCCTCTCCTCACCGGTACTAATTTCTTTGCTTACTTCATCTACTTCCTAGCTTGCCGTTCTAGCAAAGGTAAATTCAACGCTTGTCCTGTTTGATTCGACCCTGTCAGATTCCAAGCAGGAACTTCCCAACATATTATCCAAATTCTGAATTTTGAAGGCCATGGCTGGAGTTCCCGTGCCTTTCCCCTTGATTGTAGGGCTTTCACCTAATGGTTAATATCTCGTTTCTCTCTCTCTCTCTCTCTGTGTGTGTGTGTGTGTGATTGTGGCTATTTACTTCATTTATGTTGTTTGTTTTGCCAATTCTGTTGAAGTTACAACAGTTCATTGATCTGAATCGTGATCGTCCACCTTGAAGGTTATAGTTGCTAAATAAGCAGCAAGAGATTTAGAATAAAAGCAGAAGCAGGTCCGACAACTTTCACCTGGTCAGTTTGAGAATAAAAGTAGAAGAATGCATCACATGAACAATGATTAATCATATGTTTTTCCATAAGGGGCGCTTTTATTAATTCAAAACGTAGCATCAAGCGAATACTCCCTCCATTCCATAATGTAGTGCACCCATGCTTTTTGAGATTTAATTTTGACCATAAATTTAACCAACATGCGTGACTGCGGCAGGAGCTATAATTATATCATTGAATTTGTATTTGAAAGAAGTTTTTAATGGTATAATTTTTGCTCCCGCCGCAGTTTTCATGTTGGTTGAATCTATAGTCAAACTTAAACTCGAAAGGTGTGGGCGCACTACATTATGAAATGAAGGGAGCACAAAACATAATGAGTAACATCCGGCCTCTGCACAATTAGGATGCACACAGCCAATCGCGGACAGTCTCACACAAGAAAGAAAAAACAACATATTGGCACCAATAACGTCGTAAAAGACCAACACTGTGCCTATGTCTAAGGAGGTGGTGGACTGATTTGGAGATTATGCTACCACCCATGTTGGGTGAAAACCTCCCTGTCCACCCATTCCAGCCGCATACACACCACCTTGAATAATGGTTGGTACTCTGTTCGGTGTAGCATAGACCATATACGAAGCCAGTGTGTACAACAACAAAATTACCTGCAAAGGAGCAGAGTTCTTGCCATTGAAAATCAAATCATTTCTACATAGCCACAACAACCATAATAAGGCACACGCTCCCACCCTTATTAGCATTCTGAACCTATTTGGAATACTTTCCAACCAATGACCAATAGTATTGGCAACACTTGTGGGCGGATACAAATTGGACGCTATTTGGATGACTGACCACGTAGAGTGCGCAAACTTGCACTGGAAAAAGAGGTGTTCGATTGTCTCGTCGTGAATACAAAAACTACACTTCTTGCTTCCTTGCCAGTTATGTTGGGGATATAACTATTTGTGTAAGCCGCCCAGGAGGGGCTGGGTTACACAAAGGTGATTCATCATATGAAGCCCAAGATCAAGCGTGAAGATAGCGGTTCAATAAAGGGTCTAAAGCCCACAGGTGACTCAAGGCCCATAGTGATAAACCGCCGTAATGGCATGACTTGTATTATAAGGCAGGATTAACTAGTCACCGAGCCGGACACTGTTAATGAGCCGGCCGGGACTCTGTAGGCCGTAGGGCGTCAACCCGTGTATATAAGGGGACGACCCGCTGGCGGCTTAGGGCAGGTAACATCTAATCGAGAGCCGGGCATAGCGTATCTCGCTCCCTGGTCATCGAAACCCTAGCAATACCAACCCAACTAGACGTAGGCTTTACCTTCACCATGAGGGGCCGAACTAGTATAAAACCTCTCTCGTGTCCCTTGTCCCGTTAACCCCTTTAAGCTTCCTAGTTGCGATGGCTCCACGACTAAGTCCTTGAAAGAGGACATCTGCCGTGATAATTCCACGACAGTTGGCGCCCACCGTGGGGCAGGCGCACGGTGGATTTGAGTTCGTGAAGGGCAGTTTCGAAGGGCTCAAGGGATACGCTGTGGGCCGGATGACCAAGAGTCCTCGTGGCAAGATCTACATCGACGATGAAGGCTGGGGCCCCGACGCCGGCTGAATTGAGTATGGGTATCGGGTTCCCTTCGGCGGAATCCATGTCTTCATCGGCCGGATCGGTGATCCGGGCCTTGAGCCGGACAACTGCACCGACCTTGTCGAGACGGCTCAGCGTGCGAGACCCGCCCGTGCTCAACCCGTCGTGAAGCGTGCCTTCGTGGGTTGCATCCATGGAGGAGAACTTTCTGAAGGATCTGTAGACAGCGGTGAGACGGCCATCCACTCCGATGGTGATTCGTCCACTGGTGAGACGGATTCGTTGTATCAACTGCGATATGGCAGGCTTGAGTGCTGTTCCGATGGCAGCAGTATTCCGGACCCCTTTGAGCCGCCTAGCTGGGTAGGGGTCTTCATGGCTGGTACTACCCGGCCAAAACTCTACAGCTGCGGCAACAATAACGTCCGGGTCAGGAGGCCCTGTGCGCCCGCCGGCTCAGGTGTTGCTTGATCTCATGGACAAGCTGATGGCCCTGTTAACCACCACAGTTATTCCTGCAAATCAAGATGAGCGTGATGCAGAGGTGGCACAGGTGCGTGAGGAAATAGCTCGGGCCAAGGAGGCCTTAGCAGCTGAGGACACCAGGTTGGCAGCGAGCAGGCGGCTTTGGATGCGGGCCCAACAACTCCAGTCGAGAGGCTTTCCGACTACGATGAACACGAGCGCGTCTAACAAGGTGATGAGGAGACACGGAAAACTCAATCCCGTTTGCCTCCGGTTTATGATCCTCGGAGCCTTTTTTCCACACCGGGCCGGCCCTAGTAACCCCGCGAAGCAAACCAGCTCATAACACCGGGCGGGGGACGGTTCAGCCTCGGGTGATGGCACCTCCTCATGTGAATATGGCCCTGCCCCGCTACGTACCAACACCACGGGTCATTTTTTCTAACCCCATGGAGAACCTGATCGCAGCATCGGCACGTTTGGTGGCTCTCCCGGATTAGGGCGGCGATCAACAGCGGTGGAGACGCGAAGGATCAGAGAACTCGTCCAGACGGCTCTGGCTCAGCAAGAGGCTTATTCCTATAGCCGAGACAGGATTCATTCGACTCGTCGCCCAAACCGGAGTCGGAGTTATAGTAGGCACATGGAGTCGGAGGCTTTGTCAAGCAACGCCCAGCACCGTAACCAACCCAGCGGTTATAACCCGGTGCAGGACCCGGATACGTCAGGAGGACGAGCGGGCGGCTCAACTAGCGGCTCAGCAGACGGCTTATCAAGCTTTCCCGGATTATCCGACGACTTCTGTTGAGGCAGGAGTGGCCACCAGAACCGGCGGTGTTCCTTGTTTGGTACCGGCTTTACGTAATGTGTGTCCGCCTAAGGATTTCAAGGGACCCCGAAAGGTGCCAAATTATACGGCCGACTTACAGCCCGGGGCGTGGATCGAAAGCTATGAGATGGCCATGGAGCTGTTGGAGGTCAGTGATGCGGCAATGGCTAAATACTTCACCATGATGTTGGATGGAACGGCCCGGACTTGGTTAAAGGGCCTGCCGCCTAATTCCATCGGCTCATGGGCGTAATTAAAGGCCCGATTCATTCAGAACTTCAAAGATACCTGCAAACAGTCCATGTCAATTGTGGACTTAACTAATTGTAAGCAAGAGGAGTGTGAATCTACCACTCATTGGGTGCGCCGGGTCAAGGAGATAATACATTTGTCTGACAAGATGGATGCCGGCTCTGCAGTCCTCATGTTGGAGAAAAATTGCCGATTTGTACCGCTGAGGCAGAAGCTGGGGCGCCTCAAGCGTGATTGTAATGATATGGGTCAGCTGATGGCGGCTCTAGTCAAATACGCCGATTCTGATAATACCGCGGATCCTGCGTCTGACGAGGAAAAGGCGGGGAAGGGAAAGAAGAACGACAATGGAAAGGGCCAGCAACATAACCCGGCAAATCAAGGAGGCAACAAGCGTAAAGCCGATGGTAATCCGGAGTCTTTGGCCAACGCTAATGCGCAGGGTAACGATTAGAGACGCAAGGGGAGGCGGCCCCCTCGATCTAGCGGGTTAGGTCCATCTCTTGAGCAGCTACTCAATGAACCCTGCCCGAGACACGGTACCCGGGAAAAGCCGGCCACTCACTTATGGAAGGATTGCGCGATCATGAAGGCCTTCAAGAATTCCAACACGTTCGACGGCAATCATGGGTCAGGTGGCGGCTCAGGTGCCGGCGATTTTCATGGCCCGAGTGGCGGTTGTCGGTGTCAAAACCGGCGGATCTCGGGTAGGGGGTCCCGATCTGTGCGTCAAGGCTGATGGTAACAGGAAGCAAGGGACACAGATGTTTACCCAGGTTCGGGCCCTCTCGATGGAGGTAAAACCCTACTTCCTGCTTGATTAATATTGATGATATGGGTAGTACAAGAGTAGATCTACCATGAGATCATAGAGGCTAAACCCTAAGAGCTAGCCTATGATGGTATGCTTGTATTTGTGATCGAACTTCTAAAGACAAACCCCTCCGGTTTATATAGACACCGGAGAGGGCTAGGGTTTACATGGAGTCGGTTACAAGGAAGGAAATATAATATCCGGATCGCCAAGTTTGCCTTCCACGCCAAGGAAAGTCCCATCCGGACACGGGTCAAAGTCTTGAGTCTTGTATCTTCACGCTTCAATAGTCCGGATGTTGTACACAGTCCGGCAGTCCGGATACCCCCTAATCCAGGACTCCCTCAGTAGCCCCTGAACCAGGCTTCAATGACGATGAGTCCGACGCGCAATATTGTCTTCGGCATTGCAAGGCGGGTTCCTTCTTCGAATACTCCAAAGTACCTGTTACGACGAATAGTGTCCGGCCTCCAACCAATGTTGTGCTCCTCGGCTTCAGTCCTCAGTAATAACCATCTCCACATGTCGAGCGAATGCGAGGAGTTGAGGCTTTTTTGCATTTGCCACCCTCGATCCTCCGGGCTAACCGTCTATTTGAAGGGACGGGGATTCTCAGATCCAAACCTCACTCTCCCTCCCAGAGCTAGCATCCAACAGAGTGCTTCGCGAAAAGCCATTCCAGCATGGCCGGCCGTCGCAGCTCTTCTGCTCGCCCTCCTCGTTCCAATTCGGGGGATTGGGGAGAGTGTTCAGTTTCTCATAGCCGTTTGATAGAGTTACAAACCCAAGGGTTTCTCCCACCGGCGTTCATGGTCCCCGTCCGAGCTGGAATAGTCACTTATGACGGAGGGGAACAAGCTGAGGGATCTCCTAGCCCATCTGCGGAGGAGAGTATATGCCTCATCCCACATCTGCTGAGGGGCTTCGGGTTCCCTATCCACCCGTTTTTTCGTGGGATCCTGGAGTTCTACGGCCTCTAGTTACACAATCTTACCCCTGCCTCTGTTCTGCACATAGCGGGGTATGTTGCCTTCTTGAGCTGTTTTAGGATCGAACCACACTTGGATTATGGAGAAACTGTTCTTCCTCGTCTCCCGCACCAGAGGAGTCCCTATGCCAAGTGGTAGCGGCCAAAGTATGGCGCATTGCGAGACCGGATACTGTCGGCACTCCTAAGAAGGCACCGTAAAACTGGCCTTGAGTGGTTCTATATAGATGGCGTCCCCCTTCCGGATCCAGTCCGGACAGGTCTCCCAAGTTCAGCAAGCGCCCGTCGGCGCCTAAGCTGGCGCCCCGGGGCCCTCAAGAAAGAGGACACAAGGAAATATTCCTCTGATGAACAGGATAAAATTCTTGGCCAAACCGGATGACGATAGTTGAGGTTATGGCGATATGCATAAGGCGGGAGTGCAACCGCTCCAATATCGGGGGAAGCCCATGTGGCATTTCAACGGGGAAGACGACGCCACCCGCTGCGGCCGTAAGGGTCCGGACTCCGCTGCCGCTTTCGCAAGGATATTGTCCGATTTGTACAAAGGGGAAGAGGAGGAATTCCTTCGCATAAAAACGCGGGACAAATTCTCCATGTACAACCCCCCAAAGTGGGTAAGTTGCCATTCTTTTTCCCTCCTTTACTTACTCTAGCGTTCTTCTGCTAAGATTACTTGCATCAATGCTTCTGAGCAGGAACTAAGGAGGGCCGTAGAAGGGATCTTCAGCCCCTCCCCGCAACCAGAGGACCCTGGAAGGGCCCTAGATCCGGGACTTAAAGTGGATCCGGATATCACTATGGAGCTTGTCAATAGGGTATTCTATCAAGCGAGCTGGGATGGCGCCTGAGGGAGTCCTGGATTAAGGGGTGTCCGGATAGCCGGACTACCATCATCAGCCGAACTATCATTTGCCGGACTATCATCATCGACCGGACTCCAAGACTATGAAGATACAAGATTGAAGACTTCACCCGTGTCCGGATGGGACTTTCCTTGGCGTGGAAGGCAAGCTTGGCGATCTGGATATGTAGATCTCCTACCATTGTAACCGACTCTATGTAACCCTAGCTCTCTCCGGTGTCTATATAAACCGGATGGCTCTAGTCCGTAGGACAACAATCACAACAACCCTTACAATCATACCATAGGCTAGCTTCTAGGGTTTAGCCTCCTTGATCTCGTGGTAGATCCACTCTTGTAAACATCCACAATATCAATATCAATCATGCAGGACGTAGGGTTTTACCTCCATCAAGAGGGCCCGAACCTGGGTAAACATCGTGTCTCTTGTCTCCTGTTACCATCCGCCTAGACACACAGTTCGGGACCCCCTACCCGAGATCCGCCGGTTTTGACACCGACAGCGCCCTAGTGGCCATTACGGCCGACTACCCTGGACTACTCCCCGCGTCACGTGTAAGCCGAACTAAAAACCCTATCCTTCGAAGAGGACCCCCCTAGGTATTATAATTTACCCTTGAGGCGTCGTTCTATTTGCAGAAACGACGGCTGGAGTGAGGGGCCGAGCCCCTAGGGACTCGTCAACCACGGGCGTCCGGATCGGGCAGGCTCAAGAGGAAGGCGGTGAGGGTTGACAAACCGCTACAGAGGTAAAGTAATAACCTGTCCTGTAATTATAGAATTTGAAATATGACAGCGCCCTTTGTGTCTGGCAGGAAGAGGAATAACCGGACTATATCCGGTGACCCTACCAATCACGCCTCCACCAGCCGGATTCCAGAACCGGCTTCCGGGGAGGAGGCGGACACGGGGCCAGCATCGCATAGTTCCCCGACGGAGGATGCGGATATGCGTTCAGCCACGAACTCCGAAGTGGAGAGCGCCATGAATCACCGGCGCCGGAGGGCCGTGCTCCGGAACAACATCTTTTCCAAAGAGGCTTTTAATACCTTCAATTCAGCGGACGCATACGTCCAAGCTGCTCGGGGCGGGCTTGCCCAAGCGACAAACCAGTATACCAAAGACATATGGGTAAGAAATTTTGATAAGTATGTATAGAAGTAGCCCCTGAGACTTAGAATAGTTGGGACAACTGTTTGAAGGATCAATATATGCACGGGTCCTTGTGGACAAGAATGAACAATTGGCTCGAGAGCTGGAGGCATGCAAGGCCCAGCTGAATGATGCGGTAGCCAAGTTAGGGGGATCCCAAAAGGCCCCCTCTGGTAATATTTGTTCCCATTATACACAGATGTAGCAGTTAGTAAATGGCTGGTGTGGTAAGTCTAACAGAAAATTCTGCAGACAATCCCGGGGTGAATCCGGAGGGTGTAAGAGAGGACGCATCGCATCTCAAAAGGCAGCTGGAGGCTGGCGAGCGCGTTCTTACGTGAGTTAGGCAGGAGAAGAATAATCTTCAAGATGCCAAAGTCCAGCTGGACGTGGAGTTAAAAGATCTCCGCGCTCAGCTGGCGGACTCCGTGAAGGAGAACAAAAGGCTTCGACGCGACATTTACAGTAAGTGCCTAGACGAACTGTAGTATAGTTCGGCGAGGAAGTATATTGAAAGAATTTTGCTTGCAGGAATGTTAGCGGGTCGCCTACGAGGAGGAGATGCCCTCATCGCAAGTGATTTACTGCAAGACCTTTCAGAATCCTGCGAGCGAGCTCGTCGGGTGATCTGAGTGTTTCTCGGGCTTTGTGGCCATCAAGCTTGCTGTCGAATGGCATGGGGAGCTTGTGGATATGCTTCAAGGAACGCGGCGCTCCGATTGTGGAAGGTGTCCGCTTGCGGCAAGCGCAAGAGAAGCACAGGCTATGGTGAAGACGCGCTACACCAAGCTGGACCCGAACCATATGGCCGAAGTAGGACCGGCGGGGCCCGATGGGCAAGAAATTCCCGTAAGTCTGGTATATGACCAGGTAGCGTTAGCCGCTAAGTATTCTCAACAGGATTGTAAGCTAGATAGCCTATTGGACGGTATAGAGGTGGAATATAGTCAGTCCAAGTGACTGTGTAATTTAATGGGCTTAAGTAGCCCCTAGCCGGATTAAAATCATTTGTCATGGCAGACCTTTTTGCTTCAGCCCTCGGATCCTACAGTCCGGGGTGTGTCCGAATACCCACTCAGTTATACAAAACTGGGGTATGCGTGGAAACATGGCGTAGGTATCATAAGTGCTTGAACAGACAAGTACCCAACTAGTTATGTTATATTACATGGATAGTAAGAAACATCTTCCAGGGAGAATAGTTCCATTAGGGGTTGCTTTCCCTGGGTACGCATGTGACGATGCACATTCCGGACTGCGAATGATGGCGCAGGATACAAGACTTCTGGGGATTTATGTTATAATAAATGAATACATCTTTTGTTCACCGACCGAATATTCTCTTAAGGAAGCTAGCTTCGGCTTCACCCATCTGAGGTACACATCCAGCTGAACGGCGATGTGATCGCAGAGGTGCTCCCCTTATGCCCTAGCCAATTACTT
This sequence comes from Aegilops longissima, assembly GCA_021605205.1. NCBI lineage: Eukaryota > Viridiplantae > Streptophyta > Magnoliopsida > Poales > Poaceae > Aegilops > Aegilops longissima. The sequence continues at coordinate 70,986 of JAHIAM010006985.1, forward strand.
GAGGCGTAGGGCATAAACACAAAGCCAACAACCCAGCTTGGCAACATCTTAAGTCACATTGATGCATATAATGGTGAAGAAAAGGCACATATGGAAACATAATGCATATGTGATGGGCAGAAAGCCATGTGAGTAATTATTTTTAGCTTCCGTATAGGAAGCCCCCAGGTATTGCTTACACACCTAGTGCGGCCGGGGTGATCCGAGAATCCGAACTATATTGAATACTTTGTGTGAAGAGAAAAAAGGTCAAGAAAGGGAAAAGGGGTGGAGCATAATTAAAAGGGAGGGGGTTAGGAGATGAACATTGAGTTCAGCGTTAGGTGTAAAATCTCCGGAGTCTGGCCGCGTTCCATGGGTTCGGCTCGAGTCTGTTATCAGATGCATTACGTAGGCGGTACGCTCCTCCGGTGAGAACTTTGTCAATGATGAAGGGACCCTCCGACTTGGGTTTGAGCTTGTCCTTCTTCTTCTCCGGTAGGCGTAGAACGAGCTCGCCAATATTGTAAGTTTTGGCCCGCACTTCTCTGCTTTGATACCGTCGAGCCTACTGCTGATAGAATGCGGAGCGGGCTTTTGCGACATCGCGCTCCTCCTCCAGGGCGTCCAAGTTATCCTGCCAATCTAACTCAGCTTCCTTCTCTTCGTACATGTGTACACGTGGCGAATCATGTATTATGTCGCAGGGTAATACTGCTTCCACACCGTACACCATAAAAATGGTGTATATCCGGTGGTGCGATTGGGTGTGGTCCGCAACCCCTAGAGTATGGAGTCGAGCTCCTCTACCCAGTGCGTATCCGATTCTGTTAGAGATCACACTAGTCTGGGTTTGATGCCGCTCATGATGAGACTGTTTGCCCGTTTGACCTGGCCGTTTGTTTGGGGTGGTAGGCAGGCGTAGTCGAGCTTAATACCCATTTTGCCGCTCAAGTTTTCACTACGCGGCCGTGAAATTTGAGCCATTATCGGTGATGATGCTATGGGGACACCGTATCGATTATGCGACCCCGGATATGAAGTCTATCACAGGTCGGATTCGGCCGTTTGACTGGTTTGGCTTATATCCATTTGGTGAACTTGTCCACCATGACCGGTAGGTATTTTTCTTATGGCTTCCCCTTTAAGGGTCCGACCATATCCAGCCCCCAGACCGCGAAGGGCCAAGTTATGGGGATTGTTTGGAGAGCGGTAGGGGGCATGTGACTCTGATTGGCGAAGAGCTGGCAACCGACGCAATGTTGGACAAGGTCTTGTGTGTCTGCTCGGGCCGTTGGCCAATAGAAGTCTGTACGGAAGGCCTTGCTGACTAGCGCTCGAGCCACGGCGTGATGTCTTCCCAGTCCGGCATGGATTTCAGCCAAGAGTTGCCGCCCTTCCTCTTCAGAGATGCACCTTTGGAGCACTCCAGTCACGCTTTTCTTGTAGAGTTCCCCTTCGTGGACCTTGTAAGCTTTAGAGCGCCGGACTATGCAGCGTGCTTCATTTTGGTCTTCGGGGAGCTCCTGCCTGTTTAGGTAGGCCAAGAAAGGCTTGGTCCATGGGGCAATTACGGCCATGATTTCATGGGCCGAAGATGTTATTTCGGTGGCGGAGCCTCCGATTGTGTCTGATGGTTCGGAATCTGGGGATGTGCTCGGGTCCATGCTGGTATTGCCGGACTCCCCTTCCCATACTACGGATGGCTTGAACAGCATTTCCAGGAATATGTTAGGTGGGACAGGGTCGCGTTTGGCGCCGATGCGGGCAAGGACGTCCGCCGCTTGATTGTTTTCTCGAGCCACATGGTGGAATTCGAGCCCCTCGAACCGAGCTGATATTTTGAGGACGGCATTATGGTAGGCCGCCATTTTCGGATCCTTGGCATCAAATTATCCGTTTATTTGTGATATTGCGAGGTTCAAATCCCCGCGCACTTCCAGGCGTTGGATGCCCATAGAGACCGCCATCCGAAGACCATGCAACAAAGCCTCATATTCGGCTGCATTGTTGGAGTCTGTGTAAAGTATTTGGAGGACGTACTTGACCGTGTCTCCGGTGGGAGACGTCAGGACTACACCTGCTCCCAGTCCGGTCAGCATTTTAGAGCCGTCAAAGTGCATGATCCAGTTGGAGTATGCGTCGTACTCTTTAGGGAGTTCGGCTTCCGTCCATTCGGTGACAAAGTCGGCTAGTACTTGCGACTTGATGGCCCGCCGTGGTTTGTACATTATGTCGAACGGAAGGAGCTTGATGGCCCATTTAGCAATCCGGCCCGTAGCGTCGCGGTTGTTTATTATGTTATTGAGTGGTACTTCGGAGGCTACTGTGATCGAACACTCTTGAAAGTAGTGTCGCAGCTTCCGGGATGCCATGAAGACGCGTATGCTATTTTTGATAGTGTGGTATCGGGATTTGCATGGGGTGAGGACTGTGGATACATAATAAACCGGCTTTTGGGCGGGGATTTGTATCCGTCAACCTCTCGTTCGACGACGAGTACAGCGCTTACAACGGTGTGTTGCGCTATGTATAATAGCATAGGCTCGCCGGTGTTAACCTTTATTAGGACTGGATTACTAGCTAGTAAGGTCTATATTTCATCGAGTCCGGCGCGGCTGCATCCGTCCATCTGAAGTGTTCGGTGCGCCGCAGAGGCGAAAGAGGCAATGCCTTTTCTCTAGCACAGGAGATAAAGCGGCTCAAAAGCAGCCACGCATCCGGCTAAGCTTACGGATGTGCTTGAAGTGCATTGGTATAGCCAACTAAGACAGAGCTCGGATTTTGCGGGTTCGCTTCAATTCCTCTATTGGAAACAATGAAGCCCAGCAGTTTCCCGATGGGGCCTTGAAGCGCATTTTCTGGATTCAACTTAATGTCGTATGTCCGGAGGTTATCGAATGTGAGCCTCAAGTCATCTATCAGGGTTTCGACGTGTCTAGTTTTTATGACCACGTCGTCCACATATGCTTCCACTGTTTTGCCAGTCGAGAAAACACAGCGAGTCGTGTCCAGCTGTGGCATCGATGATTTGATCGAATGCGAGGGAGGGGAAAGGGATCCTTGGGGCAAGCCTTGTTGAGGTCTTTGAAGTCGACGCATAGGCGCCAGGATTTGTCCTTCTTTGGTACCATCACCAAATTTGCCAGCCAATCCGGATGTTTGATATCTCTGATGAATCCAGCCTCGAGTAGCTTGGCTAACTCTTTCCCCATTGCCTGTCGTTTGGGCTCTGAGAATCGCCTTAGGGTCTACTTGACTGGCTTATATCCTTTTAGAATATTGAGGCTGTGTTCGGCCAGTCTGCGTGGGATGCCTGGCATGTCCGATGGGTGCCAGGCGAAAATGTCCCAATTCTCGCGTAAGAAATCTCGTAGTGTGGCGTCAATCGCGGGGCTCAGCTGTGTCCCGATGGAAGCTGTCTTCATGGGGTCCATTGGATGGACCTGGAATTTGACTATCTCGTCTGCAGGCTTAAACAAGGTGGACTTGGGTCGCTTGTCTAGTATCACGTTGTCCCTGTCCATGGTGGCCCGCAATGTTGTTAACTCTTCGGCTGCTAGGGCTTCAGATAATGCTTCCAAGGCTAGAGATGCGGTTTTATTTTCGGCGCGAAGTGCAGCGTCCGGATCACTGGCTAGAGTGATGATTCCATTGGGTCCGGGCATTTTAAGCTTCATGTACCCATAATGGGGTACAACGAAAGCTTGTAATCGTCCCGCCCTAGAAGGCGTGGTACCGCTACTAAAAGGAGCCACCGGAATGTGATTTCCTCGGACCTATAATTCTCCGGTGCGAATACCACGCCAGTGTGATTTTTCCCCACACCACGCTTCCGGTAGGGATAATTCCCCGAAGGTCGTGCCGCTTTGTTCAATGCGGCTTTATCAATCTCCATCTTGCTGAGTGTTTCTTCATAAATCAGATTTAATCCGCTTCGCCGTCCATGAGTACTTTAGTGAGCGAAAGCCATCTACGATTGGACTAAGGACCAGAGCGGCTGGTGCGGACAGCCGGAATCGAGGTTCATCAACGGCATTAAAGTTATAGCAGTGTCGTTCAAGGGTTTATTTTGCCACATGGTAAATTTCTGCGAGCTTCGACGAGCTCGCTTGCGCCTATTATTCGAGGCAAAAGTCTAGAAGACTGTTAATACCGTATTGTGTTCATTTGGCAGGATGTTTGTAGCGCCCTCGATGCGGCTATATCTCCCGATGTCGAAGCACGACTTAGAGGCATAACGCATTGAAAGCAATGTCGCAAGTGAGGTAATCTTCACACAACCCATGTAATACATAAGGAAAGAGATACATAGTTGGCTTCGGCGCCACTTCACACAATACATAAATAAACATCCATCATCAGAATACACTCAAGGTCCGACTACGGAACCAAAATAAAAAAGACTACCCCAAATGCTACAGATCCCCGATCGTCCCAACTGGGCTCCACTACTGATCATCGAGGAAAAGACACATAATAACGACCACGTTCCTCGTCGAACTCCCACTTGAGCTCGGTTCGTCACCTGACCGCATCGTCGGCTGCAACTGTTTTGGTAGAATCTGTGAGTCACGGGGACTCAGCAATCTCACACAGCGAGATCAAGACTATTTAAGCTTATAGGAAGGACAGAGTTGTGAGGTGGAGCTGCAGCAGCGACTAGCATATATGGTGGCTACATACAAAAGAGAGCGAGAAGAGAAGCAAGGCACGGTCGTGAAGCTAGTAGCGATCAAGAAGTGATCTGAACTACTTCGTCAAACATAACTCCAACACCGTGTTCACTTCCGGACTCCGCCAGAGAAGAGACCATCCACAGTTACACGCGGTTGATGTGTTTTAATTAAGGTCAACCGGGTTTTCTACAACCGGACATTAACAAATTCCCATCTGCCTCATAACCGGGCACGACTTTAGAAAGATAATACCCTGCGGGGGTGTCCCAACAGCCCATTATAAGCTCTCACGGTCAACGAAGGATATTCCTTCTACGGGAAGACCCGATCGATCTCGGAATCCCGGACTACAAGACATTTCGACAATGGTAAAACAAGACCAGCAAAAGCCGCCCGATTGTGCCGACAAATCCCGATAGGAGCTGCACATATCTCGTTCTCGGGCACATCCGGATGAACACTAAATCGACAACCGAAGATACCCCAAGTTGCCTCGAGGGTGGCACCGCAAGTGGCTCTAGTTTGGACCAACTTCGAAGGAGCATTGGCCGGGGGGTTAAATAAAGATGACCCTTGGGCTCGCGAAAACCGGGGAAAAGGCTTAGGTGGCAAATGGTAAAACCAATGTTGGGCCTTCTGGAGAGTCTTATTCAAAGCGAACTGTCAAGGGGTCCCATAAATCACCCAACCGTAAGAGAACGCGAAATCAAGGAACATAACACGGTATGGCGGAAACTAGGTGGCAAGAGTGGAACAAAACACCAGGCATAAGGCCGAGTCTTCCACCCTTTACCAAGTATATAGATGCATTAATTAAACAATAGATATTGTGATATCCCAACAAGTAAACATGTTCCAACAAGGAACAACATCTCCATGTTCAACAAGGAACAAACTTCATCTTCACTGCAACTAGCAGCGCTATAAAGGGGCTGAGCAAAGCGGTAACATAGCCAAACAACGGTTTGCTAGGAAAGGATGGTTAGGGGCTTGACATGGCAATATGGGAGGCATGATAAGCAAGTGATAGGCATCGTAGCATAGGCATAGCAAAAGAGCGAGCATCTAGCAAGCAAAGATAGAAGTGATTTCGAGGGTATGGTCATCTTGCCTGCAAAGTTCTCAGAGTTGTCGAAAGCTTGATCCTCGTAAGCGTTCTCAACAGGTTCCTCGTTCACGTACTCATCTCCCGGCTCTACCCAAAGCAAGAACACAAACAATGGAACCACAATAAATCACGGGCGATGCACAAACAACATGATGCAATACATGGCATGATATGCGAGATGTGAGATGCAATGCGTATGCGTGCTCCGGAAGGAAAATGATGAACAAGGCATCAACTTGGCAAACCAAGTATGCCGCTGGAAAAGTGAGATGATTTCGGTTGAAATCGATATAAAGATCACCGGAATCGGATGCACGGTTTGCAAATGACAAGCAAAACAAGAATGGCACAAATCTGCCATTAACAGCATGATACCACATAGCAAGCAACAAGAAATTAAGCTACTGCACCCAAACGTACCAACAAAGCATATGGCAGTGATCTACTCAAGATGCTTGACAAAAGATGAACACTGAGCTACGGCTAAATCACACCATAACAGGTCCAAACAAGCATGGCAAAAGTGCAAAATATATCAACTTCACAGACTTGGAGAAAATCTGAACATGGCGGAATCAACATCGGAAGCAATGTTCAGAGCAAGCAAACAACATGCTACAGGAACTTATAATAGCAAAACAAGGCATGGCATGAATCTACTCAAAGCATAGAACAAAAGTCCCTTACTGACCATGAGCCAAAAGGATCATAAAATGTAATAGCACCCATGTCAATATAGCAAGTTTAGTTATGATTCAACAAACAGGGCATGACATTGACAGAATTATGAAGACATCTTCGCGAGCTCGATGCACTCACTACAGAGCATTTCATGATGAACTAAGCATACATCCATCAAGAAGACATGCATAGAAGCTATACATGGCAAGAACAACATCATAGCATACGGATCAACTACAACAACCTTGGCAAAATTGAATAACATGTAAACAATCTGCCAAGAAACATTTTATAGCAAAAGTAGAGCTCGATTGACTCAAGCTATGTCATTCCATAATTGCAAACAAGGGCATGGATGGATAGAGAATAACCATATGTTCAAAACATCCTTACTGAAGTATCTCAAAATAAGCATGTATCTCTCTGTAGCATCAAGTTTACATGGCATACAAATAATAGCAAAACAGGGGCTGAAATCAGCAACATCATGAAGCCTAGTTTGCATGCTTGTGCTAGTCACCACAGAGATCACAAAAATACATGGCATACACCCCTGTAAATATGGAATGGCATATTACAAAAACACATGTAGGACTCAAGATCATAGGATGCACACATCAATCATGGCAAAAATGACAAAAGTGCATGTTCTGATAAGAATCTGAAACTAACATCACATAGCCCTCTTCTAACAGCTTCTCGGGAATCAAGATGAGCTCAAATGAAAATAATGCAATGAGATGAAATGATGTACTCATCGAGGCGAACATTCGGTATGCTACACGACCAAAGCAGAGCCACGAGTGCAAAGTTATGGCATGATGAAAATGCAACAATAATCTGCAGATAAAGTCTTAGAGGAGAAAGCAGGGTCAACCTCGGTGGATCTAGGTTATTTCGGCAAGCGTGAATCGAAGGACGAGCTGGCGGCTGGCACGCGGCGCCAGAGGAGGAGAGCCGAATGGCGGATCCGGGCGGCGACAGGCGGCGCTTGGCGCCAATGGCAGGCGGCAGGCGCGCGCATGGGGCTTGAGGCGGCGGAGGCGGGCGACGGGCAAGGGCGAGAGGCCAGGCCGGCGCGGAGGCAAGCCGCCGGCGCCGGTGTCGGCGCCAGTGCGGCGACCTCGCCGCGGCGGAGCGAGCAGCAAGCAGGCTCGAAGGCGGGCCTCGGCGGCGGCACGGACGGCGCGCGCGCGTGGCGGCCTCCGTTAGCTCTTGGCGAGTCGCGGACGGACGTGTCCGCCGGCGAGGAGAGGAGCGGGGCTAGGGTTAGGGTAGGAAATGATCCGGGATTTCGGGGGAGGAGGTGTTTTTATAGGTAGGAGGAGCTAGGAAGCTCCAAATGAGGTGTAGTTTTCGCCCACACGATCGTGATCCGACGACGGAGAGCATGGAAGTGACTTAGATGTGTTATTGGGCTGTTTTGAAGGGGTGTTGGACTGCAACCCAAAAGAGGCCTTTGCGAGAGTGCGGTTAACCGTTGGAGTACCAAACGAGCTCCAAATGGCACGAAACTTGACAGGTGGTCTACGGTGGTGTACCAAGGCCACTTGACAAACCTCGGTCCATTCGAAAAAGTTTAGTACCGCTCACGGAAAAATGTAAAAGGGCGCCGGGGGACATAGGAGTGCGGATTGCAAAAGCGGACAACGGGAAAATGCTCGGATGCATGAGACAACACGTATGCGAATGCGATGCACATGATGACATGATATGAAATGCATGACATGGACAAAATGCAAAAATGAAGAAAAACCCAACCACGGAGGGAATATCATATCACAATGCCAAAAATGGCAAGAGTTGGAGTTACAAATATGGAAAGTTACATCCGGGGTGTTACAACACTCCACCACTACAAGAGGATCTCGGCCCGAGATCTAGGACTGAAAGAACTCCGGATATTCGGAACGGAGGTGATCCTCGCGCTCCCAGGTGGCTTCTCGGTCGGAATGGTGTGACCACTTCACTTTAAGGAATTTGATTGACTTGTTGTGAGTCTTGCGATCGGTTTCTTCAAGAATAGCAACGAGGTGCTCATGATAAGAGATCTTCTTGGAGGTCAATTTCTTGAAGTTGATAGTGCGTTCAGAGTCTTGAAGCACTTGCGAAGCTGTGACACGTGAAACACATCGTGCGTTCGCGAAGATGGGCGGAAGCTCAAGTTGATAGGCGAGATCGCCTCTTTTGCCAATGATCTTGAAAGGACCAACATATCTAGGGGCAAGCTTCCCTTTGATACCGAGCGACGAGTGCCTTTCTTTGGAGAGACGCGGAGGAAGACATGGTCTCCGATTTCAAAAGCCACATCCACGGTGCTTGTCATCATAATAGCTCTTACGGCGCGATTGCGTGGCTTTGAGATTCTCACGAATGACTTTGCACATTTCTTGACCGTGATCAAGTCGTTGCCAAAAGTTGGCGTTCACTGTCTCGGACCAATTGAGAGGAATCGACACTTTACGCCATAGAGAATTTTGAATGGGGCCTTGCACGAACTCGCTTGGAAGCTGTTGTTGTAGGAGAACTTCGGCATATGGAAGACAATCTTCCACTTCATACGAAGGAAATGACACAAGCCACGAGCATGTCTTGAGGATTTGATTGACTCGCTCGACTTGGCCACTTGTTTGAGGATGAAAAGCTGTCTTTGAAGCAGATGTTGGTGCCCATGGCCTTCGAAAGAATCCCAAAACTTGGAGGTAAAGATGCTGCCACAGTGCGAAGAGATCAATTGTGGAATGCCGTGCAAGGAGACAATCTGGATGTGTATAGCTCGCCAAGCGAGCTGCTGTGATAGATTCTTTTATAGGAAGAAAATGAGCCACTTTAGTAAGCTTGTCAATGACAACGAAGATAGCATCATTTCCGTGCTTGGACTTAGGAAATCCAGATCCGAAGTCCATTTCGATATGATCAAACTTCCATTATGGAATAGCAAGAGGTTGGAGGAGACCAGCTGGTCGTTGGTGTTACCTTTCACTCTTCTGCGGACATCACACTCATTCACGAATTGAGCAAATTCTCGCTTCATTTGAGTCCACCAATATGTTGCTTGAGGTCATGGTACATCTTCGTACTTCGGGATGAATGGATAGGAGGAATTGTGTGCCTCGTTCATAATGACTTTCGTAGATCACCCTTTGGAACCACAATCCGGTCCTCGAAGAAAAGAGTATCTTTGTCATCAATGTGGAAGCACTTGTATTTGGAAATGCCCTTGTCGATACCACGTTTCACCTTTTTCACCATGGTATCCAGGAGTTGAGCCTCACAATTCGGTTGAAATCGATATAAAGATCACGGAATCGGATCGGTTTGCAAATGACAAGCAAAACAAGAATGGCACAAATCGCCATTAACACATGATACCACATAAAGCAACAAAAAAATTAAGCTACTGCACCAAGCGTACCAACAAAGCATGGCAGTGATCTACTCAAGATGCTTGACAAAAGATGAACAACGAGCTGGCTAAATCACACCATAACAGGTCCAAACAAGCATGGCAAAAGTGCAAAATATATCAACTTCACAGACTTGGAAAATCTTGAACATGGCGAAATCAACATCGGGCAATGTTGAGGCAAGCAAACAACATGCTCAGGAACATAATAGAAAAACAAGGCATGGCATGAATCTACTCAAAGCATAGAACAAAAGTCCCTTCGACCATGAGCCAAAGGGATCATAAAATGTAATAGCACCCATGTCAATATAGCAAGTTTAGTTAAGGATTCACAAACAGGGCATGACATTGACAAATTATGAAGGCATCTTTGAGCTCGATGCACTCACTTGAGCATTTCATGATAAACTAAGCATACATCCATCAAGAAACATGCATAGAAGCTATACATGGCAAGAACAACATCATAGCATACGGGATCAACTACAACAACCTTGGCAAAATTGAATAACATGTAAACAATCTGGGAAACATTTTATAGCAAAAGTAGAGCTCGATTGACTCAAGCTATTCATTCCATAATTCAAACAAGGGCATGGATGGATAGAGAATAACCATATGTTCAAAACATCCTTTAAAAGTATCTCAAAATAAGCATGGATCTCTCTGTAGCATCAAGTTTACATGGCATACAAATAATAGCAAAAGCAGGGGCTGAAATCAGCAACATCATGAAGCCTAGTTTGCATGCTTGTGCTAGTCACCACAGAATCACAAAAATACATGGCATACACCCTGTAAAATATGGAATGGCATATTACAAAAACACATGTAGGACTCAAGATCATAGGATGCACACATCAATCATGGAAAAATGACAAAAGTGCATGTTCGATAAAATCAAACTAACATCACATAGCCCTCTTCTAACAGCTTTCGGGAATCAAGATGAGCTCAAATGAAAATAATGCAATGAGATGAAATGATGTACTCATCGGCGAACAATTCGGTATGCTACCCATTAAAAGCAACCCACGAGTGCAAAGTTCGGCATGATGAAAATGCAACAATAATCTGCAGATAAAGTCTTAAGAAAATCAAGGGGATCAAAGGGTTTGGCAAGCCTTGTCGAAGGCAGCCGGGGCTTCAGGGGCCAATGGAAGAGGCTTGGGGCCGGCCAGCCGACAGGCCTTGGCCGATGGCCGGCAGCCCAGCCAGTGGCCGGCCGGGCGGCCGGGAGGCGGGAAGGCCAGGGGCCAAGGGGCCAAGGCCGAGGCAAGGCCGGCGGTGTCCGGCGCCCAGGACCTCGGAGAAGGCAAAAGGGCTCGAAGGCGGGCCTGGAAGGCCGCCCGCGTCATGACCCTCCCCGTTAGCTCTTGGCCATGCGAAGGCGTGTCCGGCCTTGTGGGGAAGGGCGGGGCTAGGGTTAGGGGAAAGATCCGGGATTTGGGGAGGGGTGTTTTTATAGGTAGGAGGAGCTAAGGGCTCAAATGAGGTGTAGTTTTTTCCCACGATCGTGATCCGGCGGCGGAGAGCATGGAAGTGACTTAGATGTGTTATTGGGCTGTTTTGAAGGGGTGTTGGACTGCAACCAAAAGGGCCTTTGCGAAGTGCGGTTAACCGTTGGAGTACCAAAGCAGCTCCAAATGGCCGAAACTTGAATTGGTCTACGGTGGTGTACCAAGGCCACTTGACAAACCTCGGTCCATTCCGAAAAAGTTTAGTACCCGCTCACGGAAAAATGTAAAAGGGGCCGGGGGACATAAGTTTGGGATTGCAAAAGCGGACAACGGGAAAATGCTGGGATGCATAGGCAACCGTATCAGAATCGATGCACATGATGACATGATATGAAATGCATGACATGGACAAAATGCAAAAATGAAGAAAAACCCAACCACGGAGGAATATCATATCACAATGCCAAAAATGGCAAGAGTTGGAGTTACAAATATGGAAAGTTACATCCGGGGTGTTACAACACTCCACCACTACAAGAGGATCTCGGCCGAGATCTAGGGTGAAAGAACTCGGATATTGGGCGGGGTGATCCTCCGGCTCCCGGTGGCTTCTCGGTGGAATGGTGTGACCACTTCACTTTTAAGGAATTTGATTGACTTGTTGTGAGTCTTGCGTCGGTTTCTTCAAGAATAACAGAGGTGCTCATGATAAGAGATCTTCTTGGAGGTCAATTTCTTGAAGTTGATAGTGCGTTCGGGTCTTGAAGCACTTGGTGGACCGTGAAACAATCGTGCGTTCGCGAAGATGGGCGGAAGCTCAAGTTGATAGGCGAGATGCCCCTTTTTTGCCAATGATCTTGAAAGGACCAACATATCTGGGGCAAGCTTCCCTTTGAAAGCGGCGGTGCCTTTCTTTGGAGGGCGGAGGAAGACATGGTCTCCGATTTCAAAAGCCACATCCACGGTGCTTTCATCATAATAGCTCTTAGGCGCGATTGTGGCTTTGAGATTCTCACGAATGACTTTGCACATTTCTTAACCAGATCAAGTCGTTGCCAAAGTTGGCGTTCACTTCTCGGACCAATTGAGAGGAATCGACACTTTACGCCATAGAAATTTTGAATGGGGCCTTGCACGAACTTCGCTTGGAAGCTGTTGTTGTAGGAGAACTTCGGCATATGGAAGACAATCTTCCCTTATACGAAGGAAATGACACAAAGCCACGAGCATGTCTTGAATTTGATTGACTTCCTCGACTTGGCCACTTGTTTGAGGATGAAAAGCTGTCTTTGAAGCAGAATGTTGGTGCCCATGGCCTTAAAAGAATCCCAAAACTTGGAGGTAAAGATGCTGCCACGTGCGAAGAGATCAATTGTGGAATGCCGTGCAAGAGACAATCCCGGATGTGTATAGCTCGCCAAGCGAGCTGCTGTGATAGATTCTTTTATAGGAAGAAAATGAGCCACTTTAGTAAGCTTGTCAATGACAACGAAGATAGCATCATTTCCGTTGGGACTTGGAAATCCGTCCGAAGTCCATTTCGATATGATCAAACTTCCATTATGGAATAGCAAGAGGTTGGAGGAGACCAGCTGGTGGTTGGTGTTACTTTTCACTCTTGCGGACATCCACCTTCACGAATTGAGCAAATTTCTGCTTCATTTAGTCCACCAATATGGCTTGAGGTCATGGTACATCTTTACTTCCGGGATGAATGGATAGGAGGAATTGTGTGCCTCGTTCATAATGACTTTCGTAGATCACCCTTTGGAACCACAATCCGGTCCTCGAAGAAAAAATATCTTTGTCATCAATGTGGAAGCACTTGTATTTGGAAATGCCCTTTCGATACCACGTTTCACCTTTTTCACCATGGTATCAGGAGTTGAGCCTCCAATTTGGTCTTCCAAAGTAGGGAGACTATGAGGTTGGAAAGAAAGCCTTGAGGAACAACTTGAAGATTCAGCTTGGGAAAGCTTCACAAAGGTCAGTTGGAAGGGCTTGAGGATTAAAGCTACGATAAGCCTTCTGCTCAAAGAATCTGCAATCCATTGGCCTTTCGGAGTATATTCAATACTTGGGTTGTACTCTTGAATCATCTCGACCCATCGAGTTTTGAGGTTGGGTTGGGTTGAGTGAAGATATACTTGAGGCTCTTGTGATCGGTGAAAATGTCCACTTTCCTTCCCAACAAGAGATGTCTCCAAGTTATTAATGCATGGACAATGCCGAACTCAAGATCGTGAGTGGGGTAGTTCTTTTCGTTGGGCTTGGTGGGAGGTATAAACCACAACTTTCTTCTCTTGCATTAACACAGCACGAGACCTTGAAGAAGCATCACGAGAAAACTTGAATGGCTTGGATTCATCGGGAGGAGTTAAGGCGGGAGCTGTGGAGTTTCTCTTTGAGTATTGAAAGCAACGTCACACTCGGGAGACCGGACATACTTCCATGCTTACGGAGGAGGTTGGAAAGAGGCTTTGCAATCTTAGAAAGTTCTCAATGAATCTTGACAATAGCTTGCAAGTCCAAAAAAGCTATGAACCTTTTGACGATACGGGAGGTTCCCAATTCCGGCTGGGAACCTTCTCGGGGTTAACAGCGATGCCCTTGGCGGAGATGATGTGACCAAGATAAAGAACTTCATCAAGCCAAAATTCACATTTGGAAAACTTTCATAGAATTGATGCTCTCTGAGCTTTAGCACCAATCGCAAATGTTTGGCATGATCCTTCTTATTCTTGGAAAGACCAAAATATCATCGAGATAGACCAAGGCAATTCATTGGTGTAGGGGTTGAAGATGAAGTTCATCATTGAAGAATGTTGGAGGAGCATTGACAAGGCGAAAGACATGACGGTATATTCATAAGAACCAAAGCTTTACGAATCTTTGTCTTGGGAATATCTTGTTCCGAATCTTGGAATTTGAGATAACCCATCGAAGGTCAAGCTTGGAGAACACTTTAGCACCTTTGAGTTGCTCGAAAAGCTCATTGATGTTGGGAAGTGGATACTTGTTCTTGATTGTCTTCTTATTCAATGGGCGGTTCGGCGCGTCGGTCCGTGCCATCCTTCTTCGGACAAAAGAACACCACAACCCCAAGGAGATGAACTTGAATCCGATCAAACCGGCGCTCTTGTTCATCGAGCTGTTCTTCAATTCCTTCAGCTCATTAGGTCCAAGCTTGTATGGGCGGCACCAAGCGGGTTCCGTGCGGGCTCAAGATCGATCGAATTCAAGCGGCGGTGAGGAGGCATTCTGGAAGCTCTTACGGAAAGACATCTTGATACTCAACAAGGGAATCGGAGATAGCATCCAATCGCCCTTCTCATTGAGAAAAACAACCGAATGGTTTCATCACGAGGCGGCATAGATGATCACATCCCGGAAGAGTGAGTCAATTGAATTTCCCGGCAGCACAATCAAGCTGAGCTTTGTCTTTGAAAGCTAGTCCATCCAAGAATAAGATCAATATCCGAGTCACCAAGGACAAATGGTTTAGCAAAATCTATAATCGCCCATCTTGATAGAAACATCCGGGACATAAATATTAGATGTCATTTGCTTAGGGACACAATCTTCAGCGGTAGGAATCTTTTCCGTCACAAACTCATGCTTAACAAAAGGTCTCGAAATGAAAAAGCGATGCACTAGAATCAAATAAAACTTTTGCAGGAATATCATTAGCGAAGATTTTAATTATCACATCGGAAGAATCCCTTGCTTCGCAATTCATCATATTCACCTTTGCACACTTGGGATTATGCTTGACCCTTTGCATTGCTTGAAGATCTCACGGAGGAGGGGGGGCGCCTTTGGTTGAACACTTTTGGCGTAGTGACCTTTCTGGACATTTGTTGCAAGTCACCTCACGAGGTGGGCCGGTGATAAGGAGCATTGACCTTGGAGCTTGAGAATTAGACTTGTTGATAGCTTTGGGGTTGGGGGGTGGGAAGATCCCGACCACCTGAGTTCATCTGGCGATAAAGGTTTGACGGGGAGGAGGAGGAAAGAAATTTTTGTTAGCTGCCACTAGTGAGGAAGAAGAAAGGCGAACTCATCACCTCTCTTCTTAGAAGCCTCACATTGGGCGGGCAGCTTCTTGCTTGATGCCATGTTGTAGAATTCATCATACTTTTACGGCTCAAAAAGCCGAGCTAATTGCAGATCTTCTGGAGACCACCTCTAAATTGATAGATCATACTCTTTTCATCGGGGCGTCTTGCTTGCGAAGCGGCAGTTTCTGGAACTGGATATTGTATTGATACGAGACATGCCGCCTTGCTTGAGATTGCGGAACTCCTCAGCTTGCTCTCAACAACACTGCGGAATGTGGTGAGCTTTGAAGTCTCGGCGGAATTCATCCCGGGTAATTACACAACCTCCCTGGAATCTTTGTATTGCGATACCACTCGGTAGCTTGGTCCTTGAGTTGAAAGAAGCAAACTTGACAAAGTCCTCGGGTCGACATTGCTACATTCAAAATGTTTGCGGATGTCCACAAGTCGTCGGCGTCTGTGGCCTCGACCCAATGAAAAAGTGATTAGCGAGGCTGGTTGAGGTAGCAAAGTCACGGCGATTGTTGCCTTGACCTTGATTTCCTTGGTTGCCTTGCCCTTGTGCGCTCTTGCAAGAGTTGCAAAATCATCCCGAGCATTTGCGTTGGTGGCTGCCATGATAGCTTGCCATGCCTCCGGGAGGGGAGGTGGAGGTGGAGGTTGGTGACTCCCATCATTGCGTTTGGATTGGGGGCGTTGGCGGACCATCTGAAGAGGTGACATCCGTTAGCACTTTGATGAACAGATAGACAAGTTGAATCAACGGATAGAAATTGCAACATATAGTCTTCACAATAAACATTGAACAAGGATGAGCGAATGAATTCCAAAGCTAACACCCGTCCATTAAGGTGAAAGCCACTTGATTAGGGTTGATGAAAAAAATAACAAAATCTTGGAACAAATAAGTGGTAAGGATTACCCAATCACAAACCAATATTGCGGGAAGAAATTCTAAAAGCTACTTGAATCCCACCTATAAACTCCCGAAACTTTACGGTTATGCAATCGGTGTTGGGGATGGGGACAAAATATATCACCCAAACTAACAATACCTAGATCCATTGTATCCATCCGTCAACAATAACCAAAAACCTTAAAATTGCCTCGACCTTGAAAAGCATCCGTTATCGAGTCATGGCAATACTCGAGCTTCCCCGATCTTTGGGTTATGGGGTTATCTCACCCAACTGTACAAAGAGATTTTCTTTGTCGGCAAAGCTCGGTTTCGAAACTAGCGATAAAATTGTGGCGACAACACCTCGGAGCTCAACTCCCGGGACACCCACAACCCTAAATGTGGGAGGCACCAAGAACAATGTTCTCGTCACAAAACCATCGAACGATTCCAAGATACCAGCGTGATCCTAAATTTTTTTTAGTGAAATTTGAGGAGGAAGTCAAAACTTTCGTGGGAGACCTCACGGGCGGCAGAAGGGGGGGGGTAAAAAATCCTACTCTCCGATATATATAATCCTAAGACTCAAAACATTTTTTGTTCTAGACCCAACAGCTGACAAACAATCAGCGGGGCTCCTAAGTGGGGATGGCTCGATTACCAACTCGCCCTCGATGCGGCTATATCTCCCGTGTCGAAAGCCGACTTAGAGCATAACGCATTGAAAGCAATGTCAAAGTGAGGTAATCTTCACACAACATGTAATAAT
Organism: Aegilops longissima; assembly: GCA_021605205.1. Lineage (NCBI taxonomy): Eukaryota > Viridiplantae > Streptophyta > Magnoliopsida > Poales > Poaceae > Aegilops > Aegilops longissima. The sequence goes on from JAHIAM010006985.1 coordinate 88,030, forward strand.
AAGGAAAAAGATACATAGTTGGCTCGATTCCCACTTCACACAATACATAAATAAACATCCATCATCCAGATTACACTCAAGGTCGACTACGGAACCAAAATAAAAGAGACTACCCCAAAGCTACAGATCCCGATCGTCCCAGCTGAGCTCCCTCTGATCATCGGAAAAGACACAAAGGACCACGTTCCTCGAACTCCCACTTGAGCTCGGTTCGTCACCCTTGGCATCGTGGCAACCCTTGTTTTGGTAGAATCTTGAGTCACGGGGACTCACAATCTCACACCGAGATCAAGACTATTTAAGCATAGGAAGGACGAGTTGTGAGGTGGAGCTGCGACAGCGATTAGCTATATGGTGGCTACATACAAAAAAGGCGAGAAGAAGCAAAACCGCGTCGTGAAGCTAGTAGCGATCAAAGTGATCTGAACTACTTCGTCAAACATAACTCCAACACTTTCACTTCCGGACTCCGCCAGAAAGACCATCAGTTACACCGGTTGATGTGTTTTAATTAAGGTCAACTTGGGTTTTCTCGGACATTAACAAATTCCCATCTGCCTCATAACGGGAACGGCTTTGAAGATAATACCCGGTGTCCCAACACCCATTATAAGCTCTCACGGTCCGAAGGATATTCCTTCTACGGAAGACCCGATCGATCTCGGAATCCGGACTACAAGACATTTCCAATTAAAACAAGACCAGCAAAGCCGCCCGATTTGCCAAAATCCCGATAGGGCTGCCATATCTCGTTCTCGAGGCACACCGGATGAACACTTCACGGGAAGATACCCCAAGTTGCCCGGGGTGGCCCCAAAGTGGCTCTAGTTTGGAAACCTTTCGGGAGCATTGGCCGGGGGTTAAATAAAGATGACCCTGGGCTCATAAAACCGGGGAAAAGGCTTGGTGGCAAATGGTAAAACCAATGTTGGGCCTTCTTTGGAGGAGTCTTATTCAAAGCGAATGTCAAGGGGTCCATAAATCACCCAAGTGTAAGGGCAAAATCAAGGAACATAACACGGTATGGCGGAAACTAGGGGGCAAGTGGAACAAAACACCGGGCATAAGGCCAGTCTTCCACCCTTTACCAAGTATATAGATGCATTAATTAAACAATAGATATTGTGATATCCCAACAAGTAAACATGTTCCAACAAGGAACAACATCTCCATGTTCAACAAGGAACAAACTTCATCTTCCGCAACTAGCAACCTATAAAGAAAAAGCGGTAACATAGCCAAAAACGGTTTGCTAGGAAAGGATGGTTAGGGGCTTGACATGGCAATATGGGAGGCATGATAAGCAAGTGATAGGCATCTAGGATAGGCATAACAAAAGGCGAGCATCTAGCAAGCAAAGATAGAAGTGATTTGAGGTATGGTCATCTTGCAAA